>VHKM01000806.1:307500-571423 GCA_007210695.1 Neogobius melanostomus | reverse complement strand
GTTACGATGACTGATCAATAACAAATGAAACTAATGTGAAGTATGTGTTTTGAGTTCTTTAGTCGCAGAGTAGGACCCTCAAGGTGATTTTTGGTTAGAAAGTGCTTAATGTTTGCTTTTAATCGCTTCAATGATATTGTTATTTTTTTACATGTTTACATCTTTTTTTTTTTTTACTTTTTCTTAAAGCGTTACATTATGCAACTTTTAGGCAGTTACATAAGAGTGTGCGTAATGTGACCTTGTCTGCACCCAGCGGTGCGAAGATGTCGCATGCGCCTTAGCCTTTCCATCACAGTGTTCACTGGAACGCCCAGGACCAATTGCTTCCAAGTAGGTTCTTAATTATCCGGAGCTTGCTAGAGCCACTGTAGATGGAAGTAAAGGCCATGCTGACCACTTAGCGACCGCGGGCGAAGGCTAAATACGCACAATATCAACTATTTTTCACATTAAAAAGTGCATAATCACCGTTAGGCCCCAAAATGGCGGACATCCTCCCTGGGATAAATGCAAAATGATATACTGCTTTAATGCAGTTAGTTAACTTAAATTTCCCCAGGCTCACACATACGGGTTCTTATGAAAAGAATACTGCATGTTTTATCTATTCCAATGCAGCTATGCAAGGGATGCGCTCAATAGATGAATTTCATTGTGATTAATTTTGCAATGGCAATAAAGACCTGTCCTTCCGTACCATTCATTCCTAAGGGGATTAGCTTAGACTCATTGAATAAATATGTTCTAAAGGTGAAGCTTTAAAAAAAAACATATAATATATATTTATTTATTTTCATTCAGAAAAGTGACATCAGCATCACCACAGACGCCAAGACATACATTAGAATGAAACGGAGCAGAGGAGAAGAACAAAGCTTATATACTGTCCTTTTGTTACTTCACACTTACATGCTGTCTTAAAAAGATTGTATATATATGATTATCCTATATATATATATATATATATATATTATATAATATATATATATTTACAGTCTCTAATATTTACAGTAATCTAGATGTTTGATTCTATATTTAATATTTACAATATCATACAGAGTACAGAACGTCCGCATATCAATGTTTACAATGCCAAAAAGATAAAGAAGAAAAAAACATCATTTTTATCAAATCAAATATCACATTCATGTCCAGTTAATTTCATACTTTCTTAACATTGTAGCTTTTATGTGTTTTTTGAAACTCAAAGAGAGTTCTGACTCTCTTCACTTCTTTCTGCAACATTCAATAAACTATTCCTGTCACTGTAGCATTCCATGCTCGAATTGAACCGTTTTTTTTTAAATGTCTGTTCCTGCTTCGGCAGATGATCAACATAACTGAGTGTATTACAGAAACACTACACTGTAGTGATTCACCTCACAGACGAGCTACTGCTCAGCATGACACACGATGGCCCTTCGGGCACAGGTAAAACACCATGATGGGGGGCCGATATGCATCATGCACACCTGTCGTGATCATGCAGTGACCGGCCAGAGGCCATTGAACTCTGGAAGTCCATTTCTCTTGTCTCTTTGGTCATGAGGCGCAGAGTCCCCAGCTCTCTTCGGGCTGTGGCTTTCTCGAAACAAACAAAACAATGAAGTACATAAATAAATGAATTTGACGATAGTAGTAAGCATTTTGGAAGGAGCCACAAATTTGGAAAACAATCTGGAGCAAACTATGAGGGCATGACTTGATAACCTGATTTCTCTGCTGTTGTAAATTTCTTAATTAAAATCAATTAAAGGTGAAACTGCTTTACTAATCACTGTGCTGCCATCAGATTTGTGTCATAAGCACTTTCATATCGAACCCATTGATGAACAGGTTTAATGTTTTGCTGTGCGGTGTCTTCCTGCTCTGTGTTGTGCCCCAAAGCTCTTGTTCAATTTGGACAGCAAAGCATTCACTACAGAAGTACTCGCTCAGCGCTTTGAAACTGCTCCAAACAGTAAAACTGGCAGCTGGTATTGGGAATTGTGTCGGACACTTTATCACACAAATCTGAAATGTGGCACACAAGATCTCGCTGATGAAGCTTGTTTCATACAAAGAAATGTTCTGCTAGTCGATATACCTTCCTTTGTTCAAAGGGTTTTTTCAAACTACCTTGGACACCTCAGCCTTGGGATTTCCAGGAAAACAGCACGGGTCACTTGGTGTAGACGTGTAGCTGGCTGAGCCGGCTTTGAACAACGTACAACCACGAAACAAGTCGACATGGAAAAGCTTCTGAACAGGTCTGTGCAGACCGGTCTCAGAAAACATGAGGATTTAACCTCACCCCATTTGTTTCAGCTGGATTGAAAACACTTCAGACACTGTCAGTCATACAGGTGAAACTCAGAACATTTGAATATCGTGAAAAAGTTCATTTATTTCTGGAGAGGATTGTCAGGAAAATTCAAAAGTGTGGGGGACCTTCACAAGGAGTGGACTGAGGCTGGAGTCAGTGCATCAAGAGCCTCCACACAGACGGATCCTGGACATGGGCTTCAAATGTCATATTCCTCTGGTTGAAGCATCCTGGTCTTCCATAACACCTCAGCAGAGCCACAGGCTGAGAGCATCCATGCCACGCAACTGCATTAGGCAGTCATTCAAGTAAAGGCCCAAACCAATACTAAGTACAATATGCATGATTATAGTTTCAGAGGGCCCACATTTCTCTGTTTAAAATCATGTTTTCATTGATTTCATGTAATATTCTAATTTTCAGAAATTTTGATTTTGGGGTTTTTACAAGCTGTAAGCCATAATTTTCCAAATTAAAACAAAGGTGACATATGTCACTTGTATGCCATGAGTCTATATCATATATTAGTTTCACATTTTAAACTGAATTACAGAAATAAATGAACTTTTTCATGAAATTCTAATGTTCTGAGTTCACCTGTATATGTGAATGACATGAACATTATTATGATACTGGTATACGTTTTATGTTAAAGCCTCACCGCGTAGCATTTCATCCAATAAGCAGAATAATATAAATAGACTAACACTATCAGTCTGAAATCTGGAGTGATCTAGTCAATGGCATTTGGACAAGCAGCGGAAAAGAGAATCATTGAGCTGAAGCCTGAGGAACAGCTAAGGCCTGTTGTTGGTTAGCAGTAAGTCACTGTGACGGTCAGTATCACTCAGTCACTCATTTAAGCAGCTATTTATCGTATTGGCTCATGCTGTACGGCCGTACCATCTCTGTTGCACAGTCCTAACCTTGGTTCCAAAGAAAAATCTAAGGTCTGTATATTTGAAAAGTAGAGGGTCCGAGGCACTTCTGGTATTAGAAAAACATATTTTATTGAGTCAACACCAACACGTTTCAACTTAGTGAGTCTTCGTCAGGACAGTGACAAAAAAAGGTCTGTATATCTCATTGGTGATTTCTAACGAGCTTGACCTCGCCTAAATGGGAGTTAGATGGGCTGAAAAAACATCTCGATCTTTCAGAATTTGCTGTTTGATGCTAATGCTAACGGCTATAGAAAATACAATGTAAAAAAAATACCGGAGTAGCCGTCTTGCTAACTTGTTAACCTTCTCCTTTATTTTCACCTACAAAATGAGAAATTTTGCCCGCTAGGCTATGGTGTGTGATTTTTTATGGCCTTTTTTTTCTATGTTATCCTTTTAAACTCTGTTTTGATAAAGACTAAAATGATAATAGATATTCGTGGTTTCATTAGCGCCAGTAAACTCTTCTCTTAAACACTGAATCATCAATAGTCACAAGGCGTTAGAATAGTATTGTCTTCTCTGTTCCAGTTCAAGTTTTGCCACATATATCAATATCGGCCTTAGGGAAATTGGAGAATTTGACTTATTTAGACATATCTCAGACGCATTTCTTATAAACTGACTAAGCTGACTGAGTTTATTGCCAGAGTTACCATACCTCGATCTCAGGCCCCATCTCCCGCCGCATCAGGTCACGCGGTCCTCGTCTTTGGAGGCGTGTTGGTCAAACACTGCTGGATCCCCCTCATGCACAGGGACAGGGGCGGCAGCTTGTCTTTATGACTGTAAACCTGCTGACATTTTTATAATCTGTTTATTTTCATTTTTTATTGCTTATACTTTTTGCTCCCTAATGTTTTTGCAGTCATTGTATATGAGATATTTACTGTTTAATTGTTTGCACATTTCCTGTGTATTTTGCAGTTTCTGAGAGCTGAATGTAACAAGTGAATTTCTCCATTGTGAGATCAATAAAGGCTCATCTGAAATATTTAATAATTTTGGGATTGTCTCCAAGGTGGACCAATCAAGTGGCACAGCATCTTTCCTTTATTTTTTATTTATTTATTTGAAAAGGGACAGTGCACATTAATAAACATTATACAATGTAAATTTGCCCGAGTTAGCAGAGAAAGCTCATTTTCATCGGTAGTCCCTTTGGCAGATGTCAAAGCCAGCCTAAAAGACAGAATTAAAATCACACAGCAATTTACAAAACAAAATATAGTTACATACATAAATAGTACATAAAATGAGTATACAAAAAAAAAGTATATTTTGTCAACTTGACTTGACAAACAGTCTCTAATGAACCGAAAGTTTGATAAACATTATTAGATTTATTGCTTGTATTTTGGATGAGTGCTATAAAGCTGAGGTTTGAATCAATGTATAATCCTAGGTATTTGAATTCTGTGATCGTCATGGCGATGTGAAAACAGGAAGAAACCTCCCTCTCTCCTGGTACAACTTAATTTTCAATTTTTCTGCGACCTGCATTTGTGGTTTCTGTGTTCCACATTGTTTTTCTGGATACTTTTGTACGTCTTTGCCGAGTTTTTGTGGAGGTTTGGTGGATTTGTTTACTTTGAGAGTCTAAATGGTCCTGAAGAAAGCAGCTTTTTAAAGGTAAACAAAATGCTAGCTTATCAGCTAAACCCATTTGAGACCTACAAATGTCTTCTTCTGAGACACTGAAGAAGCACCAAGAGCCCCCACAGCTGCAGCACAGTGGAGGCGTCACAAGAGGAGCTACAGGAAACAAGTAAGGGAAAAACAAGGAGATGGTGAAAGACTGTTGTGAAGCAGAGGGAGCGGATGGAGGAAGAGCTGACCAGTGCAGGACACCACGCTCTGAAACAGAGGCAAACCCAGGAGGCAGTGCAACGTTTCAGAGGAGACAGCGAGAGAGGGCATCCAGCCAGGTTTCTTCCGAGTGCTACAGTTCCCCGACCTCCAAGGTCATGCGGGTCAGGTTGACACACAGTGGCAGCGCGGCTCAGCTGCAGCAGCTCAGGACTAACACCTGAACACATTTCGTTGTACACTTGTACAATGACAATAAAGCACTTACTTACTTACTACTTACTGTAATGGCTTGTATTTTTTGCCCTGCTATTGAAATATCTGGTGTAATGTTTATGTTTTGTTTTTTGTTTTTTAAACATACAAATGGTGTTGGATATAAGTTGAAGGCAGGATTTTCGAGCCAGGATGCGACCGATGCCATGGCTTCCTTTAGCTTTGAAGCAAGATCCTCTGCTGTTTTGCCATGTGCAGAAATGACTGTAATCGTCTGCATACATAAGGGTGTTACAGGTCTTAGATAGTGATGGTAAATCATTCATTTAAGTTAATGTTAAAAAGGATTGGGCCAATTATGGAGCCTTGTGGCACTCCGTAGATAATTATAATGGATAGGAATTATGATTATTGATTTGTACAACTTGTGTGCTGGCTGAACGGTATGATTTGATAACATTGATATATTTTGACATTTTAGGCGACATGTTATGCAAAAGCCACTTGTTTTGAGCTTTAAACCATGTTGTGATGTTGGTCCCTCAAAGACAGACCTGGAGTAGTATTTCACTACGTTCACGCAGTTTTGAGTAATCCTCGAGCAAAGCTGTTGAATGTAGCGGTTTCTTCTTCTACGGTGTCAGCGCCATTGTTAAAACCTAAACTTGTCCTCCACATTGTTAAAGCCCATTATCAAACATTAGCTCGGTTCTCGGCAAGTGAGTTTATCACGGCATGATGTGGCTGCTAACTGTGCCACAAATTCAAAATGGAAATGTACTTTTTCAATAGGTTCATGTTACAGCAGGAGGAGCCCCAGGCAAAGTCTTCACCAGCTCTAGCCTGCATTTTATTATTGCTCCATAATCCTGACAGCAGGGATCTCCAACCATTTGTTCCGGAGCTGCCAGTTGCTCTCCAGACCATAGGTCGCTCGCCAAAGGCTTTCTACATTTCTACACACACTTGAAAAGTCACATTATAGATGCATTTTCTTTTTTTGAGCATTCTGATTACCAATTTGGTAAATAAAGTGGAGTATAAGGACAAAATTCAAGTCATTGTATTTGTGTTGAAATATGTTGGCTCAGACGGCTAATGCTCCAGGCAGAAGTGTCTTTGAAGCCTAGTATAGCTCTCTGACGGGTTTGTTATGTAAAAGTATCTCACCGGGTAAAAACAGTTTGGAGACCTCTGTTTTACAGAGACATCATTTCAAATTATAAAATACAAAAATACTGTATCAATGTTGAGGCTTTGTTTAAATCCCTTAAGCAGGATAAGTCCACCTTAAATGAGCATTCTCAGGTCACTGTAGCAATGACAAAAGAGAGTTGAGCTCCTCTCACCTCACAGGAGGTACTTGAATGTTCCTCTGCAGAGGAACATTCAGAGGCGTCAGAGGCTTGATGTTTGGACCGTCAGTGGAAGAGGAGGTGAGCAGCACGGGCGCTCTTTAATTAAGCTTAGGGTTTGAATGTGGTATCGAAGCTTTCAGTGAGTACACGGGGAACAGCGACACAATTACTGCTGTTCCCTATTCAAAACCAAACAAAACTGCTGTCTATAAAACTAATTCATCAGTCTATTACACTCATAATGTCTTTAACACCTTACATTACATAAACAATATTTAATTGACGTGTCAAGTTTGGACCTGAATGCAGTTGCCTGTGGACAATAGCTCCATGTCTGTTGTGTGCACCACACCCAGCTCTCACTGTGGTATGCCTTACTGTAACTCCACCAAACACTTCACTCATAGGCCTGCATGTTTGAACAGAGCTCTCTAAACAAGCAACACTTAAACACAGCCTTCTCTGTAACAGCTCTCAATCAGCGCTCATTTATTCTGCCGTAGTTTTAAAATAAGCTGGGAAATAAACGTGTAAAGATGAATGGAACTATATTTGGGGAATCTTGGTGTCATGCTGGACAACTCTTTTAAATTAGACCAGCAAATCAGTTCAATTGTCCAAACCAGCAAAAACTCGCAAAAGTCATCAAAGATCATCGATTGTAAAGAAGCATCCAGTACATAGACATCTCACTCTGATTAGTGACGAATAGGGAAACTTTTAAATTTAGAAATATCAATTTGAAACTTTCACTGCACAATACTGGGATAATATGAGGGAAAATTGTGTTGCAAGTTTTGTAAGGCCATGGTTCATGGCTAAAAATGCCAAAAAATGCCCCATATTTTCGGCCACGAAAACTAAACTATTGATCGAGACCGGTTTAAAAGTATGGTTTTATTTTGTTGACATATTAGTTACAAAGACTTTTTGTTTCTTTATTGGTTTATTTGGGACAGTACATGTCCCAAATGAACAAGCCACACCGGATTGTAGCCTTGGGCTAATTTCCATCCATCGTCCCCCATTCACACTCTTAAACACACTCTCATTCATCCTGGCCTATTGTACATGTTTTGGTGGTAGGGGAACCAGAGTACCGGAGGAAACCTACACAGACACGGGGAGAATATGTAAACTCCACACAGAAAGGCCCCGGCCTGGTGGGAATCGAACCTGGGACCTTCTAGCTGTGAAGCATGAGCGCCGCTTTTTCAGTGAGGATTTTGGATTTCTTGTTTATTTAGTTTTAGTTTGAAATTCAAACAAGCAAGAAATTAGATATTAAAAAATCCCTTGGAAAAAATTGTTCAGTCCAAGGCTGCAAAGTTTGGAGTCTGTAGGTGACACTGACACAGAGATAATTGTCGCAGCAATGTGAGAAAAATGCATTTTGAGACGTCATTGTGAAGATTAGGTCTTTTCCAAGTGAAAGTGTATTTTGTTAAAGGTGAATTATGCAACTTTTGTATGTAAGAAACTGTTTATTTGTGCATATTTGACCTTGTGGTGACCCAGCGGCTGTATGAGTGGTCAGCACACACCCGGGATCAAGGTTTTCACTGCTGTCAGAGCCTCTCACCAGAAAACCTACAAAACAATTGATCCTGGAGCGTCGTAGAGACCACTGTGAGCAAGGCGCCATTGACCACTAAAACACAACTATATTCAAGATTTTGCTTTCAGCTTTCCTTTGTTTGTCCATTCTTGTGATGTTTATATTTCCACTTCCTTATTGGACAATCACAGGAAGTGACATAGACAGAGGTATTTTAGTATTTTAAATAGTGCTGTCCATCGATTAAAATATTTAATCATAATTAATCGCAAATCGCAAATCAATCGCAAATCACATATTTGCATATTTTTATAAATGTTCCTTGAATTATCATTTTAATACTCTTATTGGGTACTCTTATCAAATATACAGCGGCCAGGTCGGGCTAGAAAGTTTTTTTTTTTTTTTTTTTTTTCTTACTACATCAAGTGTGCATTCTAATCCATAAATGCCACTTAAAGTCAACATTGTTTTGTTGAATTATGAGGTCATTGTATCATTAGAATGTTTTGTTCTCTCGAGTTTAGAGAAAGAGGTAAGCTCTTCTGTTCCAAATGCGACACAACAACAGCACTGCCCAAGGACATACGTGACAGACAGAGGCAAACAGCTTTAAGCTGTCGCCATGCCAACCATGTCATGTTAATGGCAAAGGAGTGAGTCAAACTGCCATGGAACTTTATTACTCATTATCATTATTACTAGCAACAGATGTTAATAAGTCATATTTTCTAAAGCAATAAGACCTGTCATATGCAGCTGTCATAATGTCATAACCTGTTTTATATTGCATTCGGAATGGAAGCTTTTAGATAAAGACACACACACTTATAAGATTCTTCTTTCCTGGAGCTCACATCATACTTACTATGACGTAAAACATGTGCCTCTGGAAGATGAACTGAACGAGAAATCTTTCTCGGCATAAGTGTGATGCTTTTGGGGCATTTCTGTGGAGCCCAGATAAAGCCCAGATAAAGCAAAGCTATCACAATCTGGGCACACCTAGTAACGACAAAAGCCTATATTGACAGATAGGGGGCGTGAGGTGAGCATGCAGTATGACAGGACAGGCCCAAATGCCTCCTCTCCACGGCGCACAATACCAACCTGCCCTTCCTTTTCTGACCAGGACACAAACCGGTTTGGCACTGGCCTTTGTTATGGAAAAGTTCTGATATGAAGAATTGGGATTCTACAATGTGTTGGAAAAGTAATGATTAAACAGTTTCTTCTTTATTAGTAATAGTAGTAGTTGTGGTAGTAGTTATCAATAGTAGTAAGTAACATATTCTGGCGGATCGACACCACAGTATTGATATATTTCAAATATTTGATGAGGTGGTATTTGGAGTGAAACATGCCAGAGCCTCTGTGGCCTAAAGTGTTTGTTAATGTTGCAGAGATTCCATGCGAGGGATCAGAAAGGCTAATCCTTTGCACTAGGTCAGAGCCCACTGACACACTATAACCACGGGACACTTGCATAACTTCTGCGTGCCTATAGTGCCCTCTGCTGGACTGAACACGCACGCCAGGACAATGCCTGAAGTACTGTATATAAAGAGGAAACTCCTGTCATTTGTTTTTTTATTTTTCTGTGTGTCATGACGTTCGATTGTGTCAGAAAAACTCAGGGGTTACAGAAAGGTTGGAGATCCTTGGTATCCACGTAAACACCCACACACAGTATTCCCCCTCAACATTCTCATATTAAATCAAACAACATTTCTTACAATTACAAAACTTTACTTGAGGAGGATATACGTATAACATCTGACTCAGATCATGCACTTGAAATTATGCTTTTTACTTTCTCCTAGTGGTCCCAGAGTAAGGACTAAACACGGTGAGACCATCAGGGAGAGGTCTCCTGATGGTCCCCAGAGTAATGACTAAACACGGTGAGAACCTCAGGCTCCACTTCGCTTCGCATCCTTCTGTCCAAATACAGTGTTCATTTTCCCAATACAACACGTGCACGCCGAGAGGAGTACGTTATACGTGTTAGAGGGCAGGCGAGCGCACTTTGGGGGAGTGCCATACGATTTTCAGAGCCCCTTTGAGCCTATAACATAAAAAGGACAGAGTAAAAACTGAAGCTGTAATGGCATTATAAAGCAACCAGCAAAAAAGTTACACAAGTGTAGTGGTGTAGCCTATATTGCCCTTACATTGAGCCAGTCAGATTGCGTGTGTGGGCTATAAATACGGGGGTCATGCACCTGGCATGACCTCTCCTCCCTCTGACGTCACACGCTGCTGCTGTAGCGGGGCACAGCGTGAAAGTTGGTGAAGTTGTGAGTTGTTATCATCGCTCAGGAGGCGTCAAGCCGGTGACTTTAGGCGTCAAGCCAGCAGCTCAAGGTGTCAAGCCAGCAACTAGATGTACACACAACCGTATCACTGCATGCTGGCAGTGCACTCCGGCCAAAGGCTACCGCATAGCTGGACAAGTAACATGTTCGGGGTCTCTGTATGGGTCGTTTGGGGAGCACCATGCATCGTCGCCCTGGGTCCTGTCAGCGCTACACACCTCCCCTTCTTCTTTCCCTTCGTTGGTTTGGAAGGACGCCTGCACAGCCAGGATCGTTCTTTTTATGTTGTAGACTGTGAAGTGCTCTTTTTAACATGGACACTGAAAAGAACGCGCTCAAGTGAGTCCGTCATGAACTATAGCCGTAACTTATTGGACACACCTTGAACAAAGGAAACATGGACAATTTTAACCAAACATAACTAATAAATATCCTACTTTTGTAAATGAATGCCTCTGTCCTGCCAATTTTACGAATCTGTGTTGCCTTTTCTGCAGGTTAAATCTAACTTTACATTCTTAGCGGTTGGTAATGAGAAGTAAAATGGTAAAGTAATTAGTGGTGAGCTCTGCTCCATAGGACCTGCAGTCCACTCTACTACACAAGCAAATGTCACTGATAAGTCATGATCACAGTGGGTTTAACTGCTCAGTTTAACCTCTTACCACCCACCTAAACCGAGCGCATTTTCTCCAGTTCCGCTTTACCCAAATCTAAAAGGTTACAGCCTATAGGCCAGTGTAGCGCCTGAGCCTCATTTGAAATCGATGACCTACAAACTGATCTGGAAGGATCTTTTCCCTCGCATTGTTGCCACGCTGTCGTCACTGTTTTTTAAAATCTTGTTTCATTGTTTTTTGTTGCGTTTTATCACATTTTTGCCACTTTTTCGTCACTTTTCAGATTTGTGTCAGATTTTGCTAGACATATGTTACAGTGGTGTTTGGGCTCTGCGTTGTGTTAAATCAAAAATGCACTTGCAAAACTTAACTCAATTCCGGAGGCGGCAAAGGCCCACAAACTCCATTTATTAATATTAAATAATAAGGCAACTTCAAAAGTCCCAATCCCTGCTCCTCCAGACGCAGCTCTCTCCCAAGACCTCCTGAGCTCGTCTGCCCGCGCAGGAAATCTCCTCCCCAGACCATGTGCGTTGGCAGCGCCAGCGAGGTCACAGCGACCCCTGGCGGCGCAGCAGTAGCGTCACACCCAACTTTCAGGGATTTACATAAACGTCCCTTTTAACCCCGTTACACATATTTTATGATATATGGGAGCCTTTCCTTAAACAGCTAGAGTAGCGTTAAACTGAACTGTGACAGGCGAGGAGGGTGGGTGGGAATGAGGGTGGGGAGCACATAGGGGATAAATTGAAAATCACTTCACTATAGACAGGGCAGCCCTTTCTTTCTTATTTTGTTATTGTCTATCGTTACTGTTGATAATATCGCTACGGATATTATCACTGTCACCATCGCCTGTGTCATGCATTATAACCGTTATACTGACCTACAGTCAGGGCCGGATTTAAGTAAAATGGGCCCCGGGGCTAAAGTTTTTTCAGGGCCCCCATATACTGTCTGTCGGATTTCTCTCTCTCTACAATGAAAGGATAAATGAATGATTTTTTTTTTATTTGAACATGTAGAAGTAACTTAAACATAGTACTAATTTAAGAAACAACAAATTTGTGAACAGTTTAACATAATGACCCCAATTTGAGGTCCGTGGCCTTCATGGAAGAACCTTTACTACTGCCAGACTGGTAGAAGGACACATTTAAAAGGGGGGTCTGGGTGTCCTCCCCCTGAGGTTTTTATTTTTTATTTTAATGGTGCAATTTGGTGCATTCTCATGCATTTTAACAGACTAATAGGTACATATTTTTTCCCCAGTGTCAACTCAATGAAAATGGCTCAGACCTTGTTTAGAACTGGTTTAGTCTTGGGTACAAAGTCATCTGATAAAGCCTTACATGTGAGGGAGTATGCAAAGAGAGAGGGAACTAGTTTGACAACCCGCGCTGACCATGCATTTTTCTCCTTATGCCCATGGGCCCTTCAACCTGCTGGGCCCCTGGGCTTAGCCCCTGTAAGCCCCTGCATAAATCCGGCCATGCCTACAGTATGTGTTTGTTGTAGGGCTGAAATCCTGCATACCACGGAAGGTGTCGTGGTGCGATGTCTGTATCACAGGAGGCATGTCGAGGTCGAGGCATAGCTTGAGCCTTCATCTGACTGAGACCGAAACATTTATTTATCTTTTTTTTTTTTTTTTTTTTTTGCAAACTTAGCCAAAGCAGACAATAAATAAGGCTTAAAATATGTGCGGAAGTTCGGTTCTGGTCTATTTCCGAATTTAGCCCAGTTTTGCCTTTGCTTTTATTCTGATTTAAGGTTTTCGGATGACATTTCTGCCTGCTGAAAAATGTGAATTTTTTGTTTAAATAGAAGGTAAAAGGTATGTAATGTAAAATGTTGCAATTGTGCCATTGCCGCGGGGTTGCACGGCCGGGTCACCTATCGCAGGCTCAATATCACGAAGCCCCAATCTGTTGTTTGGACAATATTGTTGCTGATGATGATGTTGATGATGGTGGTGGCGATGGTTTTTTTGTGTGACTTTTTCATCCTCGTTTTCGTTTCGTTTTGTCGCTATATTTTCAATTTTTTTTCAAGAAGCTTTTAGACGTGGTTAAAGTCCAACTGGAGACAGTGCGCTCGGTTCAGGCGGGGGTTAAGAGGTTTAAAACGTTAACCGTCTTCTCTGTGAATGGTCTGACGCCACAGGTCACTTCCATGGCTTTCACATTTGATAGATAAATAAATCAAATGAAACGTTTCTTCATGTGTAAATTAAAAGTTCTCAGACGATCTTTCCTCATTCATTTCAAAGGACGAGAGCTCCTGTTATCCCCCCCAAAAGGAGCGGTAACCTTTTGGCGCCACTCACGTTGCTCCCATCTATAGGCTGTGTAGAATGTCACATGAACACTACCTATTGTATGTGACCGTGAAGCTCTTTGAATCGCCTTGTGTATGGATTGTGCCCTACACATAAACTTGCATCGCTTTCACTTCCTGATTTTCAAGCGATCTCACCGTAAGCTCACTCCACTCCGCTTGCTCGTGATTAGGTTGATTTTGCATTACAATCTCTCTTTAGGGCTTGACGTGTGGGAATGGCTTCAGTAGTGACTTAAATGTTGATGTTGTTGCACTCTGGCCTCTGAGTCGGCAGCAAGGGAAACGTGGCTAATCGGCTTGAGAGATCATTAAGCCTTGACTCTCTCTTTCTCTCCTTCCTTCCCTCCCTCGAGCTCTCTTGCCCAGGATCTTAGGGGATTAGCCCTGAGAGAGAAGACACTGGATTTTGCAGCCCTTGTATGCAGGTGTAAGCATACTGTTTGTCTATATATATACCTGTAGTGAATGATCAAGATGATGATGTGTTTTGGGGAGATTCCAAAAAGTAGGAGTTTCTTTTGCCAAGGACAGCTCAAACAAATCATTTTACACACATGAATACTTGGTGTATTCAGAATTGAGCGCAGATGGATGAAGGGGTGTGTACTTTAATCAAAATCAGGATAGATTATGAAGCTACGCCTTCAAATCACATTTTGACCACAAATTCATAGACTTAAAGCAGTACTAAGTAACTTGTGTATCTTAATAAATCCTTTGATTGGGGGGTCTTTCATCTCCCCCTGGTGTCTCTGGCCAGAAAACCCCAATTGCAGCTTCCCTGCCTCCAGACCGGAGCACCAATACACACTAATGGAATCACGAAGAAGAAGCTAACAGGCTAACGGGCAAAGCTAACTGTGGGCTAGCGCCACTTAAACCGTTTTACAGCCGAGTGAAAAAAATGATTTCCATTGTGTAATTGGATGAACAATATCCCTCTCTCCCTTTGTCTTTTCTGTCAGCGTAGTATTTACTCTCACGGACAATTAATGAGTAAAAAAATCCAACATGCTACGACACCTGCAGTGGCGCTTATGGCCTCTAGGGTGCACGAGTTACTTAGTACTGCTTTAAAGTGACAATTGTTTTCTTCTTTTGCTTAAATTGTAAAGCAGGGGTAGGCAACGTCAGGAAGTAGCACATATGTTAAAAAGCAACTATCCTGCAGGCTAATGTTGTGTGAAGTGAGCCAGATGGATATATCAGATGGTTCATATGGTTCTCCACTGGAAAGAGGTAGCGCCCTCTGCCAGTGTTGGAGAGAATACTTTGAAATTGTATTTAATATTGAATACTTGCCTTAAAATGTATTTTGTAACGTATTCCCTTTCTTTATCCAATCAGAGTACTGTATTCTGAATATATTGGCATACTTACTCACAGCAAATGATTAAAAATATGATTAAAAACATGTAGCTACATGTAGCCTGCTTTCAACTTATTATCCACTAAATAGGAACTTAAAAAAAGCACTTGGATGAAGATGATTTTAAGAAATTAACTGTATTCTAAGTACCCTCAAATTAAAGAGTAACTGTACCGAAATACAGTTACTCAAAATGAGTATTCTAAATATGTATTTTAAATACATGTACAGTATTCCGTTACTACCCAACACTGCCCTCTGCTGTCTGTGGACAGTCCTTGCAGGAGGTCCAGTATCTTAGGGTAAGCTCTCGATTTACCAGTCAATCTATGTTCATACCCTCACAGGTCACGGGCCCATAACTGAAAGGACACGATCGCAGATACAAGTGGTTGAAATGAGCTTCCTCATGGGTGGCTGGGCGCACCCTCAGATATAGGTTGAGGAGCTCGGAGCAGAGCCGCTGCTCCTTCACGTCGAGAGGAGCCAGCGGAGGTGGCTCTGGGAATCTGTTCCGGATTCCTCCTGGTCGCCCCCCTCAAGAGGTGCTCTGGGGGCGTCCCATTGGGAGGAGGACTGCAGGGACTATGTCTCTGGGCTGACCAGAACAGCTGGAGGAGGTGTGCATGGTTAGGGAAGTCTGCTTGGACTGCTGCCTCTGCGATAGTGGAAGAAACTGGATGGATGGATACACAATACATATAAACATATCAGCACCGCACAGCATCGGGATGTTAGGAATGTATTTCAGTTTGGGGTTTTGTCCGTTTCTAAACGGGGAAATACGGTATAGGCCCTTTAAACATGTCATCATTCCTCTTGTTGACTTTGCTCCGAGCCCATTCTTTGGTTTTACGCTGTAGTCTCCTCACACCCATGTGACCTGGACCCTCGATTCCTCCTGAATACCTCATTCTGTTTCGCTGCTCGGTCATATGATCATATGGGGGGCAGTGTCCGGCTCTTCCCTTGGCCAGGCTCGGAGCTGCGGCAGCGCTGCAGTGAGAGGCGTGCACTGAAGGCCCTTGTTTTTCCAGAGCTTATACCCCAGCAAGCGTCTGCAGTCATACGGGACATGTCAGCGGGTTCATGGTGGCATGAGCTTTTCTGCTGTGTCACCGCTGTAAACAGAAGCGTGAACTCAATAATGAGTTCAGTGTTTCAGCATGACGTCACCTAGTGGGCTTTCACTGAATATTTTGCATCATCTTTTATATCTTATTGTCGGACATACTGGTATAGATACATAAAAAAGTCAGATAAAATGGAGATAGCTGGACATTATTTGATGCAGCGATCAGACACGTTTCCTACTGAGTTCCCGCGAGACACTATTCATTTATCAGACTTTATTTATCTCCCTGGATGACTGAGAATCCCTGTTTAATTCACATGGCATATAGGTAATATATTTAACTACTTTCACATTTTATTTGAGCACAATTCACCCCTTTCATGGGGCAGAAATGGAATGTTTACAGCTAACCTGCGGCAGGCTAATTGTTTTTAGCATCTGTGCTACTGCCAGACACTGCAAAAACAATGTACTTCAAAGGGCAAAAGGAACCACAAATAAACATGAGTTTGAAAATGAGGAAAATGGGTACAGCGCTTTTAAGTGGAGACGATGAAAAGATTGAGGAAACAGATAAAAAATGTTCATTCATTCACTGTGCCATTATATGACTACTGTGGCTGCTATTATAGCCATGGCTGACCTGGGGCTGACTGATGAACGTGGATGTGAGGATGCAGAGCTGTGTCAACAGCCTCTACAACCACCACAAGCAATCGTTCGCGCTCCATGGCCAAGATGGCTGAAGTGTGTTGCCCAAGGACACAGAATAAGTGAGCACTTGTTTGAACTGGGATTAAAGAATGAACTTTAACATTTGTATGCGAATGTGATAACCACTGAGCCTTTGCCGCCCCACTAGTATTATTATAATATACAGAGATAAGAGATGTTGCAGCGACCTGGGTAGATGAAAGAGAATATGTCACTTCCATATGTGCTTTGCTATAGCTAAACCTCCCAGAGCATGTTCATAAAAGTCATACAAGGTATTTACTGTCTGAAAATGATAAATCACATCAGTGTAAAGTAAACTGTCAGTCATAAAAGCAGGGATTCTGAGTAAAAGGGTCACAGACTATCAAGGGTTAATGATAAGCTATCATCATGTGCAGTAATGTTAGCTTACAGGCTACTTCCCTTCCTCCAAAGAGGATTGTACACATCATTTACTGTGTCGCTCTGTCATTACAGCTGTCATCCGGTTTGGCATCTTTATGACAAATGCTGTTACATAATCTATCATGTGAAAGTGAAAGGAAATTCTCTCTAAAGTTTACAAGAATATGTGATCATTCTGTAGCGCTCTGCTTGCTAAATTAGCATAGCACTTTGTAAACGGTAAAAGTTGTTCTTTTACGGTTTGCATATTTCGCCGGGAAGTCACAAAGTTTACATTGATAAAAAATTACTTCCCGCACACTGCCAACCTTGCAAAAATTGTTTATTAGGATCAGTGTTTGGAATAACGCCGTTTAAAAGAACGGCGTTAGGTAACGACGTTATTTTTTCAGTAACGGAGTAATCTAATTCATTACTCTCCCCGTCGTTACAACGCCGTTATCGTTACTGGGTAAACAAAGTTGCACGTTACATTTAGACTGAATGAGCGCCGCGGTGTCAGCCACGCAGCAGGAGCAGTGGAGAGGGTGGGCGGAGTCTAACGGAGTCTGTGCAGAGTGTTCGTGCTCTCTGCTCCAAAAACTACGTGTGTCCCAGACCCGCGGCTGGTCCACAGCGCGGTGCGGACGCTGGGGAGAATCGATCAGTAGTGTTGGAACTTATTTTCAACCCAAAGACGCGTCTTTCCCCCCCTCGTTGGCCGCGTTGGCATATGTTTCTTTTACTCCTGTTCCTCCTCATTCTCTGTGAATACGGCCATATTAATTGACATTGACATTAATAAAACAGCGACGCAAATACTGGTCAATACCAGTAGTACCATTCAGTCACAGAGGCCTCCCCCACTCTACCCCCCATTCAGTTCATTCAGTTACTATGAACATATTTTACATGATAGTACATGAATACAAACACCTCTGTCTGTTCTACTCCTTTCAACTGACTTTTGAAAAGTGCAAAAAAAAAAAAATCAAAATTCTTTGATATAAAGCAATTTTTTTTAACAGTAACGCAAATAGTTACTTGTCCTGGTAACGAGTTACTTTCATTATAGAGTAATTCAGTTACTAATTCAGTTACTTTTTGGAACAAGTAGTGAGTAACTATAACTAATTACTTTACTTTAAAAGTAACGTTCCCAACACTGATTAGGATATGGTCAACGTTTCGGTCTTGAGACCTTCATCGGGCAATTTGCCTGATGACCGAAACGTTGACCATATCCTAATAAGCTATTTTTGCCAGGTTGGCAGTGTGCGGGAAGTAATTTTTTATCAATGTATGCTGGAATTTTCCCTCATCTCCAACACACCTGCCTCAAGTAATTGATGTGCGAAGTTTCTCTTCTACATCACAAAGTTTAAAAACATAGAAGTTTTCAGATTTTTCTCTTTCATATTTATAAATGCTCCCTTGACCAGGAGTTCCCAAACGTTTCGGGCCGCGACCCCCCAAAACACCAGACCAACACTGTAGAATATAATTAGTATTTATAATAAATTCAGGTGCACAACATTTGAACACTGATTCATTATTATTAATATACTGCTTTCTGTCTTGAAAACATCTCGCGACCCCCACCTCAGTGTCGGGCGACTCCCACTTTGGGAACCCCTGCCCTAGTCTATTTCTTCAATAAATGACGAGTTTATTGGCAAAAAGAGAGGTCTCCATTCAAAAACTTAAAGGGACTATACAGAGTTTTAAAATGTTAAAATTAAGTATTTTCCTCCCCCTACATGTTCCAACGATGTCCTAATGTGTAGAATGAGCCCAGACCTGTTCACCACAACTGCCTCTAAAATCCTGCACTGTCACTCAAAACGGTGTTCATTGGGATCCGAATTGCCGTCATGCACAAACTTAATATAGAAATTTCAGTTACCCATTAGACCTGAGGTGGCAGTAGTGAGTGTAAAAATTACCGCCTTGCATCTAGTCCCTTTAAGACAAAATCACAAGCATACTTTGACAAACTTGATTGATCCATGAGGTAAATTGCGTTGTCCCAGACAGTAGCTCAAATAGTACTTTAAAAAAAAAAGATTAAAACAATACACAATTAAGCAGAAAAGGTGCTCATGATTATAGGAAATAACTATGTTTACATTTACACGTATAAAACATTAGAATAGGATGATATGAATTTGAAACATATACTGTATACAATAGGCCTATATACGAGAAATATGGGAAAAAAGAATATTCATTACTTTAGTTTTTGCAAATACTGGTAAACTCAAAGAGGCTGGGAATAAAATTGTTGTATAAGAATCCAATAATCTCCCGTCACTTCTATCAAAATAGTGTTCCTACGAATGGGCCCTGCAGGGACGTCCGTCACACACCCGTTTATTAGATCTTGCTATTCCTGTGCCGCAGCCACAGCCCTGACATATTTCCGCCGACTAATCACGCTGCATTTGCATGTGACAGTATGACTCAGTGTGTTTTTGCATTGGAGACGGCGAGCCGTATTTGCCCAACAAAAGCCGTCTCTCTGGGCGTGGCCGGTCCGTGCCCCGTGTGCCTTCATCTGTCCTCCTGTCCCGTCCCCGAAAACCCGTTTGCCCGGATGGACCCGGTCTGCTTACAGGACGCCGAGTTCTTGTCATACCGTGCATTCTCGTTGGTAACTTGATGTCAGGGAGGCTGGTACTGTATATATGGCTGACCTATTTCACTGCTGATAAGATTGTTGTCTCCTTATCAGCAAACGGCAGTTGACCCCAGGCATGTAACCCTTGGCCTGGATGTGATAATAAAGCTGATTTTAAGGAAGTAGTAGTTTAAACAGTTAAACAAAGGAGAAGTGGAAGTGTCCCAAGCTCATTCAAGCAGATATAAAGGGAATAAGATGAGTATCGAACAGACTCAAGCAGTTACATTTCATGATCAAGCGTGTATTTCTAAAACTCTCACCTACATTATCATACAATAGTGTTGTTAGACCAGAGGTTCACCGAGGGCCTATAGGCTTGAAGGCTTTGTGCAAAAATGCAAGGACTTAAAGTTATTTGCGTTGCATGAGAAGAGAAGAGCATGGGAAATGCCCCAGTAGCTGGAGGGAAACGTTCAGGAACTAAACAGCAGCAATTAAATGGGTTTCACCTTTTACCTTGGTGCACCTCGGAGAAAAGTCATCTCGCTGCATGACTCAGAAAACTCAACCCATGTTTTGGATTTTGAAAAGAATATTAGAATCAGAATCAGAATAGTTTTTTATTGCCATTGTTTGAGAACAGGTTCATAAAGTAGGAATTTTTCTCGGTGCAGACGTGCAACATAAAACATATAACACAGAATTTAGATGAAAATAAGCTATGAAACTTTAAACTATAAGGCTTTAGGGGGCATGCATAAAGAATATTAAAATAAATAAGATAAAAAATAAAAAGTAAAATATGGTAGGACGACAACAATTGACATAGAACAACAGTGGGATTATATTTACAGATGTGTATGTGTATAAAGTGATAAAGTGATAAAGTGATATAAAGTGATAAGTGATAGCAGCTGATCTACCTGTGGACACACCACACCGTGCAACAGTGCAGATTACATACAAGAGTCTGTTACTAAGCTACAGAGACTTGTTTGTGTTCATGAGTCTGATGGTGGAGGGGAAAAAACTGTTCAAGTGGTGGGATTTATGGGTCTGGATAGACCGTAGCCTCCTGCCTGAGGGGAGAGGGGTGAATAGTCCGTGTCCAGGGTGAGAAGGGTCAGTTGTGATCCGGTGTACACGCCTCCAGGTCCTGGAGGTGAACAGGTCCTGGAGAGATGGGAGCTCACAGCCAATCACCCTCGCTGCAGTCGGTGCCTGTCCCGTTCTGTAGCGCGGTACCACACAGTGATGGAGGTGGTCAGGATGGACTCGATGATGGCCGTGTAGAACTGCACCAGCATCCTGGTCGGCAGCTTAAGTTTCTTCATGGTTTGCTCCCATCTGAGGTCCTGGGTGATGGTGGTGCCCAGGAAACGGAAGGAGTCCACGATGGAGATGGGGGTGGGAGAGTCTGTCAGGGCGATGGGGGGACGGTGGGGCTGTGTCTTTCTTGAAGTCCATGATCATCTCCACTGTCTTCAGTCGGTATGGTACATGCTGAAAGAAATGTTCTCTGCAAAGGCCTCGCGACCCACCAATTGACTTCTGAAGCCACAACTTCATCACCGTTTTGTTTAGCCTCCACATGATTACTTGGTGACTCTGACCGACAAAATGCGTATACAGTAAATGACCTCATGACATTTCTTTAATCTTTCGATAAAGAGATAGTGTCTTTGGAAGAATATCATCTCACTTACTCAGTAGTGATACAATTGATGAATGGTGCCTTTACTAATGTGCTTATCTGAAACGAATACAGTACATTTCCTTCTGCGTCGCCGCAAACAAAACTGTAACATTCTTTTGCAATTCGGTGCTCACTTCCTCATGCAAAAAGACTCCCCTCACAAATATCCTCTCAGGCAATAAATATGTGTTGCACGTTATAATAACTGTAACGATTCTTTTTGATCAATTTGATAGACTACTCAATGAAAGAGGAAATGTGTTTTTATACTTTTCAAAGCTTAAAAGAAAAGACTCAAATCTAGTTAGAAGGCTGGTGTTCACACTTGATCGTTCTTTGTCGTCGGATCAGAGGCCCTGCAAATCAGCTCCCGCCTCTGAGCGCAGACAGGTGGTGGGAGGTCTGGGGGCCCATGTATTTGCATATAGGGCCCGGTGAGTCCACAGCTGATAAGAGCCCCTCTGTGGTCCCATAATCCTGCTTCAGTCCCCCACACGTGACGTCCCTGCCTACCCAGATGGCCCGAGCGCTCTGCAGACACAGACATCCGGTTAGAGATGTCAAGATAAACCGGTTTTACATTTACCGCCGTTATAAAGGCTCACAGTATACATGGGTTCCCAGTGACATCAAGCATAGTTCCGGCGGCCATTTTGAATACTGAAGTAGAATTATGCAGTACTACAACAGGTAACAATATCTCTACTCAGGATGAAAATGAAAGAGAACTGATCGACAGTGGCATTTTTATGTACTCATGTAATCATTGCTCAGGAAGATAACAGTAAAAACATGGCCCCAGAGACGCGCAATTTTGTGATATATCCAGCAAATGTAGCACAGACGTAGCAGCTCTGTCTGTGGAGCTACAGCAGGATTTACTAAAGATCTGCTTCACTCTGAAGACTAAATTAACTCATCAAAGAGGAAACAGAAAACCTTTCTCTGTGATTTTTACAGTTTGTCATGTCAACAGAGTCTCAGTCTGAGTCAGTGTTTAAGCTGCTCAAGACGTTAGCATGCTACCGGTTAGCAACTGTCATCAATCAACTGTCAATGGCTTCAACCCGATAAATACATGTGTGGCTCACATCTATGAACACTGAGGAAATACTACAGTAACAGCTCAGCTCTGACCTCTGTCACATGTTGTATCCAAGGCTAGATGTTTGGAGTGTGGTTCAGGGCTTTCCCTTGGAGAGGTCAGAGCTAAATGCTAACCAGTAGCATGCTAACATCTTGAGCAGCTTAAACACTGACTCACTGGTTTCTTCATGTAAACGTTTGCTCTCTGGGGCCGTGTTTTTACTGTTACCTTCTTGAGTAATGATTACGAGTACATAAAAATGTCACTGTCAGTCAGTTGTCCTTTATTGAGATCCTGAGTAGAGATATTGTAGTACTTCATGATTCTACTTCGGTATTCAAAATGGCCGCCATAACAACAAAAGTCACATGACGGAAAAGCATGTATAGGTTCAATGAAAAAACTTTATAGGACCCATGCTAAACCGCTCATGAGCCTCTGCCACTCACCGGTAAAGGCTGAAGAGACAGTGTCCAGCGTTCAATCCAAGTCAGTGGCAGGATCAATAATTCAAATGTGCAGAGAGCAATCCATTTGAATTATAACTGCATATAACGCTGCCAAAAGAACCATATGCGGCGCTGTGTTTATATCACAGTAAAAAACAGTGAGCGCATGGAAATCAGCTGATTCATTCAAGTGAGTTTATGAGGGCTTGAAGGAAAAAAAGGTTGGGAACCATTGTTCACGGCCAGTGATTCCCAAAGTGATTCCCCTGGGAGATCTTGGGACACTTAAGTGGGGATCGCGGG
The DNA here is from genome assembly GCA_007210695.1 of Neogobius melanostomus. NCBI lineage: Eukaryota > Metazoa > Chordata > Actinopteri > Gobiiformes > Gobiidae > Neogobius > Neogobius melanostomus. The sequence continues at coordinate 548,243 of VHKM01000806.1, read as the reverse complement.
ATGATTTCGAGACAATATTTTTTCCCTTTCCTGACACTGAATTTGATGTATTTTTGATTGAAAACCCCTGTTTGAGACAACAGATAAAAGATAACACAGATTGAGTGTTCAATAGGTTTTCAATTAAAACAACAGTTAAATAAGAAGCATATGAAGTCTTGTTTCTTGAAAGGATTTGAGGAATTCTCTGGGTTTTCTTTCATTTTGGTAATCACAAATGAACGTAAAATCGCGTTATTTCTCCTCATAAGAATAGTGACTCAAACAATATGAATCGTGACATGCCAAGCTGTGGAAACAACCAAGATGGCGATCGTCAGCAGCGCACTGGACATGGACTGAACAATTCTGGAAAAAGATCTAAATATGCTTTCAGGTTAATCTTGCTCTAAACATCTCGAAGAATGTTCCCATGCCCACTGAGAGATTTGGGCCCTTTCCGAAACCCATTCCTCCCGATTTCCTCCTCCTATTTCCACTAAACCCTCAGTGAAGAAACCTTTGCAGATGGACGGAGATTCCTTAAGCCTAAGTGTTCTGAGTGTTTCCCCGGGCCTCCTTACAGTGGGACATTTATTTGTTTGTATTTGTAACTGTGCATGGTTGAACACACATAAGCCCTGAATTTAAACAGGATTGTAGCCGAAAAGTGGTAAAAAAAAAAAACCTTGTTGTCATTGCTATTCATGCAAAAAGGAACAACTTGTATAATCGCGGTTTGCCAATGTCCCGAATCCGACTAATGCATTCCCCACTGACACCATTCTCGCAGCTTGTTGTTTGTGCGAGAGAATGCGATCTTTGATCTTATTTAATGGCTGCAGGTTAGCTGTGGCGGCGCACCGGCTGGGAGCCACCGGTTACGCAACGGCACAGGAAAGAAAACATTACTCAACAAGTCCCTGCAGCCACGACGGTTCTGCAAGAGAGCAGAGAAATGTGCGCTTCCAAACGGGCACAATGTAAAACAATGGAGCAGGAATAAATAACTAAACATAAAAAGACTGGAATAAACATAAAAGGATGTTTGTTATTGTGGAGGTGTTTGGAATGTGCACTTCATGGTTATTCCTTGTCTTATGAATGACAAAAGTTGCACCGTGCAACACTCAACCTGAATATTCGATTAATTTGAGTAAAAGTATATCAGATCATTTTTGAGGAGACTGATCTCTTTGTGCTCCTGTCTTTTCTTCCCTTTGATTCAAAGTTTGTCATGGCCAAGGGAAGTAAAAAAAAAAAAAAAAAAAAAGAGAAAGGGAGAAAGAGATTGCACAAGAGTCTCCTTGTCTTAGCGATCTCAATCAGCTGGAAAAAATCCCAAAACAGGGGGGGATACTTTGATTTTGCAACAGTGCAGTGTGTGGCTGGTGGCTTCTCGGGGCGCTTGGCGTTAAACTTACAAGTCTATCTCCTCTAGTAGCCAAAAGTTACACGCTGTTGCTTTAATTAGATGTGTTATTATTAGGGCCGGTACCTTTTTCGATTAATTGCGATTAATTAATTACATGAGGTTTAGTGCGATTAAAAATATGAATCGAAATTAATCACACTTTGCTTTCCACACTTCAGTTTCCTTTTTTCCTGCAGACGCACAATTAATGGCAATATTGCACTGGCCTGTTGGACTTGGTTGAACAAAAATAAACAATATTTTGTTGCTTAAGCTTATGTATTCAGTCATTATTCAATGGTATACTAAAAATCCTTATGAAAAAACGTACTTCTCACTGTTCTCAGGTCAAATATTTATATGCGATTAATTTCGATTAATTAATTACAAAGCCTCTAATTAATTAGATTAATTTTTTTAATCGAGTCCCGGCCCTAGTTATTATTATTGCTACTATGCTACAATGTCGTTCTCTCGCCAAAAACAAGCCTTTTGACCCACTTGCATGTCTTTGAGTAGTCTTTGGGTCTTCACCGGTGGGCTGTTCTTATAGCGACAGCACTCAAAAGGCTCTTTATTCTGCTGTTTTAGCAAAAAGAACAATACTCGCTCTCGAAAAGAATCTTGCATTTCAGAACATGTATATAAATGTACAGGTACTGATCCATAATAACACCCTGACGGCACTGGACTATTTTGATGTTTGCAAAGAATATTACGCCTGATTATTAAGCGATTTGTTAATACACTGTAAAAGTGAAAAACTTAGGTTGACACAACTGATTTAATTTGTGACAGACGTTTTTCACTTCAGACAACTGGAAACAGTTATGTCAACCTAAGAATACAATTGAACGAAAGAGGTGAATCTCAAATTTCAAATCGACTAGATTGTAAAATGGTTATTGGTTACACATAAAATTTCTTGGCAGCCCTTGGAATGAGTTTTTTGAGTTGAAACAAATTTTACATTTTACAGTGTAGCCATCATTCAAGTTGATTCAGAGTGATTGAGACCTCACTCGATAACAAAAGAAACCTTAGAAGACCCCAATCTTAGATGGCTTTTCACATCATTCAAATAAGAACATCAGAACCAGTCAGGCGATTCTACGTGTCTCTATCCCCAGTCTATGGAGGTTATATGGGACACGGTATGTATAAACAACTAGCTACTCCGCATGTATAGCCTCACCTCAGTGACCCCCCTCCTCTCTCACACTCCCCACGCACACAGTCTGCCTCACCTTAGATAACTCACGAACTCCACACATTAGAAACTTTCTAGGCTGGAGAACTTGTGGGGGTTTCGATCTGGCAAAGTCCTGGTTCAGTTTTGACTATATAGGGCTGGGTACCGTTAAACGATAAGGATTTTTTTTTTTTTTTTTTTTTTTACATTTCAGATATCAAAAAACATATCCCGCCCTAGTGTTGAGTTCTATTTTTCATATCGAGGTCCGACATATTGATACTGGGTTTAGTCCAAGGTTAATCCTGGTTTCATTCACTGGAAACACACTATATGAAATGCAATCCGGACCTCTGCGATCGATACGTCGCTGCCTCTCCGAATTGTAAGTTCCCCTCCCCCTCAAAAAATATAAAAGTAAATAAATACTCGCTCACACTTCCCAAGAGGATTACGGGGCATCGTTTTAAACTGTGCCATCTGCCGCTCGATGACCTCCAAGTAACACTAACTTGGCTTTGAAATATCAAGGCAACGATCAAGAACTATTTGTGTGATGGTTTCTCTTTGCTCTCTGCCAGGAGGACGGTTCCGTTGGGGCGAAAATGTTTAACCTTTGTCTGGAGTTGGTTAATGATCAAAGGCAGTAAAGTCAGTCAAGGCTTGTTGTGTATTCTGTCTGTAGAAAGGAAATTGCATTTTGGGGTTTCATTCACCATTGATTAAGCTAAATGCTCCTGGACATTACGATTTTTTTTTTTTTTTTTACAAATATAAAAGGAAACAACAGTTTTCATGTTTTTATTTCACCCAGGTTCATAGAAGTTAATACAATGCGACTACTTTGGGACCCCGTAACGTTTCAAGAAACTATCCCTATTTGAAGACGTTACTAAATGTATCTATAGATGACGCCAGCAGAGGGCGTAGTGCTGCCCTCTGCTGCTTTGTTGAGAGGAAAAATGTGACGTGATTAAAATAAATTTTCAACGATACAATAGCACAAGGAAGAGAGTTTGACCATTGACAGTAGAAGAAGTTTGGAAAAGGTGTCCAGACTCTGATAGAAACTTAATGGAGTTCCCAGTTGGATGTATATTGGAGTGTGGGCTGGCGCTTTATGTACAGACTAAAATGAAGAAAATACTCTCTATGATTTAGGATATAACGTTAGGAATATCCATTTTGCATGTTAGGACATTTACTGCAAAAATGCTATTTGAATTTGAATTGGAGGCACTACTTTCATGACCCTGCACAACCTCTGATGGCTCATAAAAACCCCCACAAAAAAACAACACTTTTATGAAGGTCACAAGTTAAAATCATGGCGCATTTACCTCAATGGCCTCAATAATGACTCCCAAAGGATGCAGGGGGAGATGTAGCAATATAATGGCAGACGTGAATATGCTCATCTCCAGCCTAAGGTCACATGACCCCTGAGGTTAGAGGGCAGATGAAGTGTGCCGCTACATTGCCTTGGTGGGGGGCTGGTTCCCTGAAGTCAGAGGGCTGAAACCCTAAAAGAGACCAGCCAATAGGAACCAGCTGAACGAGTGAAAACCTATAGGCAAACAGGGAAAAGGTCACCGGTTCATCTGACTTACTGTATTCGGGTTGTGTTGCTAAAAATAGTAGGCTTTGAGTGCTAATAGACAGCTCACTCAGTGCTCCTCCTAACAGCAGAAAAACAGAAAACTTCGAAAATTCTCAATTTTACTTGGTAAAAAAAGAAATTATTATTATTAATAAATGATTTTCATTTTTAACAGTATTGTTCACTTTAGTCAGACCCAGCCTATAAGCAGACTAAGCAGCTTCTTAGGGCCCCGAGGCAACCAGGGACCCCTGAAGAGTGCCTACATTGTTATTGCTGAGAATACTCAAAATAATGTTGTGAAAAACTGCAGTACAACGCTCTATATAGTTAACAAACTTCTGTTTATTTGGTCTAGCCTATAACTAAATTTATGTTACCTACATTTATTTTGAACTGTTCATGTGTAGGAAATGTGCTTAGTTGTTAACGCTGTCTCAAAGGACCCATCCCTTCAAGAAGTAAGAGTTGAATAGAACTTAGGCACAGGACCACGCAGAGAACAATAATCAGTGTTGAGCCCGATCAGCACAAGTTTAATGATGGGCCCAAAGTCAATTATGCTTAGGGCCCCATCAAGGCCTGAGGCCTGGTCAGACCTTACACCAATAGCCCATGTGCTTAGAAAAAATAAGTGACAGTAAGTAGCAACAGGTCCAGATGTGTAAGATATTATAGCCTATGCTTCTTTTTGCAGCTGTTCCCCATATTAAGGTTTTAAGACGAGCTTAAATAACCAGAGGCCCTTTATATGCTATCTGAAAATGTCCTTTCTATGTTTTTACGTATAATCCCAGAATAAAAATGAAGGTTGAATTTTCAGTAGTTTAAAAAAAAAAATTATCCATCCATCCATTTTCTTCCACTTGTCCGTTGCCGGGTCGTGGGGGCAGCCGTTGGAGCTGCCCAAATCACATTGCACCAGCCCCTATGGCTCCTCCTGCAGGTGGTGGATCCACAGAAGGACGGCCTCACAATTAACCGGGCCTGTTGGTCTCTCACAAGGGGCTTCTGAACCGCTCTTTGTCTGACCCGTCACCTAGGACCTGTTTGCCATATTATTGAAAATAATAATAATAAAATAATAATAATGAAATCAGAGAACTAGCTAGACGGGTTCTGATGCAATCACCGGCGGAGGGATCCTCCAGTAGTGCGCGGAGGTTTGCCTTGTTGCCTGGATACGCACGCGGAGGGTGGCACTTCGGTGGAGCGCCCCTCGAGAGAAACTGGCTTGTGGGGCGGACATTTTGGATCTCACTTAACCAGTCTGTCCAATGAATGACCTTCGTCCCATTTGAGCCTGGATGTCGCCAGTTTCCCCGAGGTTTTGACGAAGTTGTGGACGTGAGAGAACAGCGCCATTTCTGTCGGCGTCCATGATCTGCTATGCTACCGCAGCGGATTCCAGAGCTGGAGCTCGGATCGGCAGCGGGAGAGAAGTAACCGCTCCCCCTTCGCTGCTCCGCGTTACTTCAGCCCGCGGCAGGTAAGTTCGGCTCGGACTCGATTTGACACTTTAAATTACATAATGATGTGTTTGTGATCACGGTTGGCCCGCTTATCGTTTGACTGTGTGACGATATGGCGCACACTTTTGAGGGCAAAACGTCTGACAGAGCACGGTAGTCCTCCGGAGCCGCTCCTCCTCCCCGCGGCCATAACAACAGCGGCCGTGAATGCTAAAGCTAGCTACGACGACTATGCTTCCCAAATACTAAACATTGATGCTCTGCACTTTTAGAAATATTCAAACATACGTTCGCTGACACGGTTCTACTCCAAAGTTATTGGCTGGCCTAAATGTTTTGTTGGCCAGGTTTTAATGAAGCCTAATCGGAAGCTAAACCGTGTTTGTTCATCCGCCAGGCACTCAGTTAACCCAAATAACTACACCTTTTACACAAATACTCTATCACGCAAATTACATTCCTACATTGAAGGCTGACTTGGGGATAGAAAATTGAAGCTTGTCCTGTGACATTAATCATGCTCGCCACCATAGCTAATGTAGCCAACAGCCTGGGACTGGGAGCTAACGCTAAAGGTCGGATGTAGGCTAACCTTGCCATTCGATTAAAGAGTGAGGCGAGTTTAGAGAACCTTGGACCCGTGTCAATGAATATACCGGCGCTAACATTGTACCGAGATAGTACACAGTCTTTAGTGTCAGTATAACTAAGAGTATTGCCATGTTTCTGTAATGCCGCATTAAAGTGTCCAGTCTTAACGCCATGGAGTATTTCATGTTGTGAAAATCAACCTGCAGTTTAGAATTATTGTCAAGGTATTTTACTCTATAAAAGGTGATCAAATACCCCTTATTAAAGTCAACACGGGGGTTGAATGGATTTAAAAATAGACGGCTGTGTAAAGTGTATGTGCACTGCACTGGGGCTATAGCTCCCCGGGCCAGGATCAGGAAACAGCTGGTTCAAGCGGTCAGCCATATTACGCTTCATCGCTGTCGCCACAACAGTTTTATGTGTGTGTACTCGCAATGTTTCAGGGGTATGTTATGTTTGGTCGGTCACTTGTGCATATGCATAAATAATTATAATAAGTTGTGCTTTTCACGATAACGGGGTACACATATTATCCCTGCGTTGAGTGATGCCCTTAACAGCCAATCAGATGTTTGCTGGCTCCATTTGCCCGTCACGTAGTCTGCGCTGCCATATGAAGTGCATACACTTGGCACAGTTTGTTTTGCAGACTTAGTGCTGGGCACCAGCATGTTTATAAGTTGATTATCTAGATGTGGATCATGTCTTGGACATATTAAGTTTTATTGCTGTAAATTGAAACTGTGCATGCGCCATTGCTGTCATTGCAATGGAATGTGCACTCACAAAAAGGTGACACGTGGAACAATTTTACACGTTATTATAGTTGTGATTATGTGTCATTGATACTGAGACTTGAATACTTTTTTTTTTTTTCAGGTTGTGCCCGTGAAGTAAAATGGCCTCCTGTGACTGAGACCAAGCACTTAGCTTTGCTCAGCAGCTGAACTGTATCAGCAGCTTAAGCCATGCCTGGCGACTAAATCCCCCCTGCCTTTGCTTAAAGCAATAATAAAAAAATCCCAAAAAATCCTCCATGTCTCCCTACGCAGAGCCCCTTCAGTGCCCCCACTGGAGTGACTGCCCCTTTCTCCTTATCCTCCTATCCTGCTCCACAACACCACCTGTACGTGAACATGATGCTGCTGTACTTGAGAATGGCCTACACCTGAGGTCCCATGCGTCCTGTAAGCACCGATTCGGACGGCCCTGCTCCTCCTGAACACACCTCCTGTCCCTTCCCCCTCGTTGGCCCCCTGCCTGCCTCCGAGATGTCTCTGCTCCAGTCACTGGGCCCAGTGCAGAGCTGGCTTGGTCAGGAGCTGGAGAAGTGCGGGATTGATGCAATGATCTACACCCGCTATGTCCTCAGCCTTCTCCTGCATGATAGCTACGACTATGATCTGCAGGACCAGGTCTGTTCACTCAATTACTAGAATTTTCTGTTAGTTGGAAAGAGGAAATGGTGTGATTAAACAACATGTTCTCGGCATACAGGAAAATGACATCTTCTTGGGTTGGGAGAAGGGAGCTGGGAAGAAGTGGGGCAAGAGTAAGAAGAAAGGTGGAACCGACCTGAGTCTGGAGGAGATGAAGAAACAAGCTGCTGTCCAATGCCTGCGCTCTGCTTCTGATGAAGTAAGTCTGTCCTTATGCTTTTAGCTCCTCTCTGTTACAGGCTGTGTGTGATAAACGTTCATCACACAGACCTGCCAACATGTACACATTTTGCGTAGCGTTCACGCATTTTGACCTCCTAGTACAATTTCATGTTCTAAACTACGCATTATGAAAATGTTGTCACTGAAGTTCATTCTGCCGCTGAGCAGAGATCTGCGTGTAATGCGTAAATAAACTATGCACAGGCTGTAAAAGTTCACTGGTGCTGTTACGTCAAATATGCCACTTTCCCCCTGGCTGCAGCCATAGAAGCCTCCAGCTCCAGGCTGAGTGAGCCTCGCTGCCCCACGCTCGTTCACTCACTTCACCTGAGCATAGCAACAGCCGCCTGCATCCACCGGCTGACTGTAGGCTCGTCGACTCGCTAACCCCGCTCCAACAGACGCACCACCGAGGGTGATGAACCCTATGAGACATCGCACGCTGAGGTGAAAGTTATACCTCTGTATACATGTGAACTTTTAGTGCTTTTCACTTAGTAGCTAACGGTAGCGGCTAATGCATCAGTCTGCACAACAACAACAACAAAGTTAAACTGACACAGCGCTCAGCTGTGCATGAGACTGTGCACCAAACTAATCCAAGTTTTGTGAGGACTGTAGCTTTCATATTTGACAATAGCCGTGTGAAACGTGAGAGCATCTACAAGCTAAAACCTACAAAGCTAACGGATAGCTATCATTACTGTGAGGCTAAATCCTATGGCTAAATTGATGGGGCAAGTGCCTGTGGCTCAGTGCGCGCTCTGCGCTCGGTTGTTGCGGTCAGTGAGGAGAGGTGGACCTTGTGGTCATTGGGTGCTCACAGATATGAGCGGTTCTGGCATGGTTCCTGCTGATCAGAGTTGTTACCGTTGGCAAGTTTACTGAACCTGAACCAAAGTTTACACTCTTTGGACTAGGGCTGAAACAACTAATCGATTAATCGACAACTAATCGATTATTGAAATAGTCGACAACTATTTTAGTAATCGTTTACTGGTTCACACAGACTCAAATAGAGCAAAAATGACATGAAAATTTCGTGTTTTTGTTGAAAACCTACTTGTTTTTATAGTTGGTGTATGTAGTGTTTTGTACAGAATTAGCGCCAAGAGCCTCCAACAAACATTTACTTAGTTTACTCCATCAACGCATCCTCAAGTGGCACCACTTAATAAAAAAATTTGGAAAAATACAATTTTCCTACACCATTCACAGCCAAGCGATTAATTGATTAATCGTAAAAATAATCGATAGATTAATCGATTAAAAAATAATCGTTAGTTGCAGCCCTACTTTGGACTTGCAACTATTAAAATATGCCAAACCATTTGTAAGCTTTTAGTAGCCCACTGTAGCCAGAAAAAAATCTGATACCATTTTATTTTGTATGCTAATGGGTGGCATATTCTGAAGTGTATAGGGCCATATTTCTATAAATGGTCAATAAAAGTTTAAAATATATATTTAAAAAAACGAAAATGTAATCTTTTTATCCTTATTTATTCACATAATCCAAATAGACAGTATCTTCTGATATACAGAACCTGATTTGGAATGTAACATTATGTACACATTCTTTATTGTCTCTGACCACTCAGATGAAAGTGTGATGAAACTGAAGCCATTAGGAGAACAGTTCTAAAACAAAAAAGTTTAGTGTTGAATCAATATAAAAAGTGGAAGCAGAAAAAAGTGGAGTTCATTAATCATAGAATCTACGTGTTCTGTTAAAAATTCCCGCAAACCGCACGTTGTTCAGTCTCGGTAGCCCCCCTCCTCGAACCGCCACCTTAACGTGGTGGAGGGGTTTGAGCGCCTGAATGATCCTGGGAGGTCTGTTGTCGGGGGCTTCGTGCCCCTGGTAGGGTCTCCCATGGCAAACAGGTCCTAGGTGACGGGTCAAACAAAGAGTGGTTCAGAAGCCCCTTTATGAGAGACCAACAGGCCCGTTTAGAACCATGAGGCCGTCCTTCTGTGGACCCACCACCTGCAGGGGGCGCTATAGGGGCTGGTGCTATGTGATTTGGGCAGCTCCAACGGCTGCCCCCACGACCCGGGAACGGACAAGTGGAAGAAAATGGATGGATGGATGGTATCGGTAGCCGATCCGGGCATTTTGAGATTATTGGATTGAATCGAATTTGATGACTAGACGGGTCCGATACAAGACGACCGTGATTCTGCGGTCATGGATCTGCAGCGGCTCCAGGTTTACCGCACCGCAGCGCTTCGAGGTTTATCGTAGCACAGTGGTAAACCTGCAAATTGCCGCTGCAGATCCAGGACCACAGATTCACGGCCTTCATGCTATCGCTACGTTAGGATACTGATTTGCTTTATTTGCTTTATTCTTATTATTGTGTCTTGCACATAAGTAAGTGCCCAGCCCACATGGGCTTACATGACACATTTCAAAACAGAATTCAGATGGCTGCCAAAATAAAATCACAGAAACTGTACAATCAATCAAAACAGAACAACATCCACATCACACAGGAGGATATAAATTAATGTGTCTACTATTGTTAACCTGCCGCTAACACCTGCTTCTAATTTAAAATTCAAAGCTAAAGCCAAAATCTCTTGCAGGTTTATAAAAAACACACCTGGTAAAACTACTGTAATATCCATAGGCTATAATATATAATGATATATATTATATAAAAATATAATACAAAAAGACTGTATCGGATCGGTATTGGCCAGATGAAGTGTCCAAATATCGGATCGGGAGCTCAAAAAAGCGGATCAGTACGTCCCTAATGATATGTGGAGTCTATTGATTACCTTCACATTGCACATCGTGTTGGTGGTGGTTGGGGTGGCTGGGTTTTGGAATGACAGCAGGTGGAAATGGCCTGATGGGATGGGGGAAGGGTTTGAGGAGGAGCGCTCTCTCCAGAGACTGGACTCAGTCTATTTTTTAACCCGCACACACGGCGCGGGATTGCACCACTGTGGCTCTGCTGTCAGCTGACCAGCATTAGTATAATGATGCAAGAAGAAACACAGGCCGGGAGAAGTTGTTTGGTTCTTTTACTAAGTTGGAATGGTAAGGAATTTGGTGTAGATTTTTTTTAAGTTCTAGATTTCCCTCTTTGATGGAAGCAGCTTGCTTTGCTCAACTCAACAGTTGTTTGTGATTAGCCTGTGAGTCAGTTGACAGGAAATGTAACTGTTGTGGGTGTTTGTGTACACATTGGGTCTACAGTATTCAATATTGTCTATTATTGTTTTATTGTGTTGTGAATAGATTCACTGATTATTTTTAGCTCAGTCAAGGGCGAGAGTGCCTAAGCAATCGCTGTTAACTGGCTGGACTTGTCATTCCTCGACTTCATTCCTTTCATTTGGGTTGCATTTTCTGTCAGAAATGTGCTGTCAAGCTTGTACTTTTTTGCCAACAATTGCAAAACAAAACACAAATTTGACAATTTTTCTTCTGTTTGATAATGACCATGTCAAAAACTGTAACTTAACTGTTTTTAATAGAAGATTATATTGGTCCAGTTTTGTTTTTAATACCTTGTTGTTTCAATGTAAAAGCTAAATGTATGTCTGATTCTCTTTTCAGAACTCTGGAATTGAAAGCTTGGTTGAGGAGCTCTGCTCTAAACTTAAGGACATCCAGAACAAACAGAAAGGTTTGGCTCTTTATGTTGATACATTATTTGCTCATAGCATTGTGCAGTTTGTTTCCTTTCAAATTCCATCAGCTCAGAAATATTGAGATTAATCCTTTCATCAGAAAGCAAAAACACTCGCCATAGCTTCACTACAGCTCGGTCTGTTTTGTTTTTTCTCTTGATTGAAACAACTGTGTCGCAACGGGAGGACAGGTGGGATCGCTTGAAATTCAGGAAGTGAAATTACTGGATATTTTGTCTCGGCTGTTTTAGATCAATTATTGCATTTTTTTAACCAACAAAATGTAAAAAATAGAGATGTCTTTACATCATTACAAAATACCAAAAAAGCATATCTTAAAAGATAAACATTCCGATTTGATCTGTTTCTGACATCTTGCCAAGAATCTTAAAGCCACAGCAATTTGTAGATTTATAGTTGTTCTACTGAATTCTGAAATACACAGACAGAATTGTCAAGTATATCATAGTCCCACTGATTGGCCCTCATTTATCAAACTTGCGTACGGCAAAATGAGGTGTACGAAAAATCACCGCCTGTTTTGGCGTTTATCAATCTGGACGTGAGTGTACGACGGTGTGCTCAAATCCTACACCACGTCAGGAGGTGGTGTACATTTTACACCAATTTTAACCAAACACTAAACAGTGCTGGAAAACCTGGGCAGCGGGCCACAGAGGCGCTCATGGTGATTTTTGTTTTGTTTGTTAACACAAAAGACCGCTGCTGCGCAAAGTGTGTGTGGATAGCTTCTCTATCTCACACCCGCAGCCACTGCTGTGTACCAGGACACCGGGACTCACCTGGGTCTGGCTGGTTTGAGCGCCGAGTCTGTGGACCGTATTCTGTACTCACGAGTATCCTGGGTGCCAAACAAAGCCTTCAACAGCACCAAAGCTTTCTTTGGTCCGGACGGGTTCGTAAGGTTCAGGTTTGAGCAGGGTCTGGTGACTGCATGCCCTCCTCTCCTCAGGGGAATGATCGAAGCACATCTCTTAGGGCTATTTGGTCAGAACGGGTTCAGCTGCCAGCTCTGTATGCACCTAAGGAAAGGTCTGCTTTGGCCGAGAGATGCGTAGTTCTGCCCGTCCGCGAAGACCACAGCCACTTTTCGCTGGTTCAGATCATGATCCAGAGTCTGCTCTGACTGCAGCGTTATATCCACGCTGGTCTACTTTTATAAACTTTTAATATATATATATATATATATATATATATATATATATATATATATATTTTTTTTTTTTAGGCTTACAGCTAATTTAATAAAGATAACTTCTTATTATTATTATTATTATTATTAGTAATAGTAGTATGCTAAATGTGATATTGGTTTGGTTATAAGGTTAATGTGGGTTACTGACAGATTCTATAATCTTCTGAATGTGCAAAAAATATATTTGTTAAAAAACAATTATTTATCATGTTCTTTTTTTGCCGTGTTTCGTCCGTGCGTGTTGTAAATCCCGTGGGTAAGGCCTCCTGATACATGAATATTTTTTGGGCGTTTTATTCAAGTGACGCCTGTTTTTGTCGCTGCATTTATGATCAGCTGCTCATGTGTATGGCAGGTTCTGAGCGGTAAGCACGGGTTCATAAATGCAACGCGCCCTCTGGCGTATATCGCAAATACGCCTACACATACACCATTTTTGTACGCAATGTTGATAAATGAGGGCCACTGTGTGTACTGCTCTAAACATACTGTGATACAGACTTCTAGACTGTGACAAAAATGATCAAATTTTTTAAAGTGTGCGACTAAAATTGGCGTATGGTCGCCCCTGTGTGAGACCAAAGAATGTCTGTGTACTTTTTGCACATACAGCATCTTCCTCTCCAGCACCAAAACAACACAGGTAGCAATGAGCAACTGTTTCGTGGTGCAGGCGCGCTCTCACCTGACCGCTGGCAACCCGGTACTAAAGTGTAGTCTAGATCTTTAGATCTCAACACATTCCAAAATAACTGGCTTTTTAGAAAGATTCAAGATTCAAAAGATTTTATTGTCAATTCATATTAATCGAAATTGTCATGTTTGTTGACTTTTAAAAAAGATCTTTTGTTCATAGCTAGCAAAGTCTGCAGTAAAAATTCCACTGAACTCCACAAAAACATGGCAAAGATGTACAAAAAGCATCTTGCAAAACAATGTGGACCACGAGAGCGAGAGGCCGCTGCTGCTTGTTTATGGATATGCACAGGCATATCATGCTACGGCCAAACTGTTATGATGTTGAGAAGTTACTGGCTAAATTATGCTAGTCAGAATTAAGGTCTAGTTCTCTCGTTTTAACTTTGGGCAATAATTTGTGAATGTTTGATTCCATGAATGAAAGGAAACTTATCCAGTTGCTTTCTGTGCATTGCACATATTTAATTTCCGTGACCCAGCACCGTGTGGTTGGCTGCAGCTTCTTGCTTTAAGCGTACCTTTTCAACTCGCACAGAAGGGACTGCTTCAGTAAAAGCTTGAACATTGGCACACGCAAAATTGTCTGAGTAACCAAATGTGAGTTTGTGCGACCAGTGAAAAAGTTAGTCTAGAGCCCTGCGGTAGATACTGGGTAGTAGTTCCATTGAATGATTTTCAGCAGAACATTTTAATGAAATAATTGTTGTTTTTCAGAGGCCAAGCAGATTTTGAAGAGATCTGATGGAGCTCAATCACCAGAGCGTCCGGACTCCCCTCCTCTAAGGACCAGGTGGAAATGTAAGCTCTTCACACTCTTTTGTCTCAAACTTTTCTACTGTGACTTTCATTGATTTATTTTGTTCAAATGATGTGTTCTGTGATTCTAGGTACTATGAAGCCTTTCCTCCTCTGTCAGAGAAACCAGTGTGTCTCCAGGAGATCATGACAGTGTGGAACAAGACCAAGGCCTGTGCATATTCAAGTTCATCTTCAGCAGCACCGCAGACCAGCACCGACACTTCATCCCCCAAAGATTGCAACAGTGATGGAGAGGCAGCAAAGGAACCATACCTGGAGCCAAGCGGCACCACGAAAACGGCAACAAGTGACAAAGGTCCGCAGCGACGCAGCAAGAAGGAGAAAGAGAACAGATACCAGAGCGGGACAGCAGCAGAGGAGCGGTCTTCAAAGAGGCAGATCAGGCACAGATCTGAAGCCAAGTACAGACCCCGGTCATGGTCCTCTGGCTCCAGTGAGGCCGGATCCAGCTCCAGTGGAAACCAGGGAGAGGGCAAAACATCCAGGGGTAAAGCAGTACGGGTCAGGCACAAGTCCAGAGAGGCCATCAAGAACAGGAGAACCCGCAACAGTGGACAGGTCAAGTCACAGACCAAGTTCCCAGAGCGAGATGAGAGAAGAAACATGGGGAGCAGCAGCAGTGCCAATGGAGGAGCTACCAAACAACCACAGCTTTACAAAAAGGGGAAAAGACTGCTCAAGGAGATTCGTAAAGATCCAGGCTGGGTGGAAGCAAACGAGTTTGGACTGGAGGCCCGAAAAGAATACATGGAGGAGCCTTTGTGGTACACTGAGCCCATCACAGATTATTTTATACCTTTCAGCAGCAGACAGAGCAAGTTGGAAACAAAGTATCGAAGCAAGGTAGACTCTCCCGAGGGTTTTGCCATGTTAGCAGATCTAGACGGGCTACCCAATAGAATCCAGGGTATCTGCATTGCTGATGACAGCTATCAGACAGCATATTTGGCTGCAGGCTCATTCGTCGATGGGCATTTTGTGGAAGGGCCAGGGGAAGCGGATGAAGTAACTGCTGATTTCGCTGGGACCTCAAGCTGCCCTCGGCCAGAGGATAGTACAAATTTAGATGACAAGCATCTGCCTGAATTCACTCACTTCTATGAAGTTGATATTTATCAATCCATATTGGATACTAGTGCCTCAGACTCGATACAAGAGAGTCGAATCTTAAGTATGATTCGACAAAAAAGAAAAGAGCAAAGAGACATGGAGGCAGAATGTTTAGTGTTAGATGGCCTTGAGCAGCAAGGGGAAAGTGCAATAAGGGCAGACTCACAAGAAGCTTCAGGTTCTGTTGGGTTCCTCATGCAGGATCTCGAAAACTTAGCTCAAGTCTGGGGATGTTATTCACCATCTACGTCGGATGATTTAGATGGAGAGAGCTTTATTGAAGACTCTCCCATTCGACTCTCTCCCCTCCTCGACAGTGTGTCTTTCACTCTAAGCAAGTTCTCTGCAAACCCTGAAGAGCCCCATGTCCCTGAAGCCATCAGTGATGTTTCT
Source organism: Neogobius melanostomus (assembly GCA_007210695.1). Taxonomy (NCBI): domain Eukaryota; kingdom Metazoa; phylum Chordata; class Actinopteri; order Gobiiformes; family Gobiidae; genus Neogobius; species Neogobius melanostomus. The sequence goes on along the minus strand of VHKM01000806.1, from coordinate 532,443 downwards.
GGTCTAAACACATCCTGCTTCTCGCTGTTTGAGCTGCAGTATGACAGCCCCACACTTCCCTTTCCCTGCGACTCACTCGCTGTTGGTCCCGAGAACAACACAGATTCAAGTAGCTGTCTCGACCCACATTCTAACAAACAGTCTCGTTTGCTAATATGGACCAAAAATAGTGCCTTTGATGAAACTGAACACTGTTCGAACCTGTCAACGCGAACTTGTAGTCCATGGTCACATTCAGAAGAAACTCGCTCTGACAACGAGCAGTGTAACACTCTGGCTGAAGACGCTGCTCAGATTGGAAATGAGGAAATTGATTGTATAATGCCTCCTCTTTCTGGTACATATCTAGAGGATGAAATCTTGGAATTTTTGCAAGAAGACTCTAGCGGAAAATGCGCAGAAGGAAAGGTCAGTGCTACACCCAGCCATACCAAAAAGTCCAAATTGGAATCCTTATGTGGCATAGCTTTGGAGGAGGATGAGAGTAAGCAATACAGCGCTGGCATGTTTTCAGACACAAACCAACAGAGTGATGACTACAGCTCAGGGATTATCAAGGACATTTGGACTGCGATAGGAGAAGGAGACTCTGTGAGGTCAAGGCAAGAATCGGAAAAGGCAAGCGATGGGCTGTTCTCAGACGAGTCCAGTACGTATTGTTGCAGTTGTCTGGAGGTACAAGCTAAAGGGGCCCCACTTCATGGAACTCAGAAAAAAGCTGTGCAGCGCTCAGAGTATCACTTGTGGGAAGGAAATAAAGACGAGCAAGACTTGGCCAAAAACAAACTGTCTAAGGTCAATAGCTCTGGAGATTATATGACGCCGTCCAAGCCCTGGGATGTTCACGCTGACCGGGGGAACTCCTCCTTCATTTTAGGAGGAGTGTATGGAGAGCTGAAGACGCTAAGTTCAGATAAGAATTGGGCTGTGGTACCTCCCACTCCGAGCCAGCACAGTCTCCTTCAGTGTGCTGCTGCGGCCGCCTCAAGCTCCGACATGCTCACCATCACTGGTACTGACGTCTTCATGAACACGAGCAGCCGCTTTGCCCCGGGACATCGGCCCCTGTGGAGGCCTCTAGTGTCCTTCGGTCACAGTGAGCAGGCCATTCGAGGGGGAGCTGATGCCATCAATAAGGGATTCTCTTTCATCTTCCATGAAGATTTGCTCGGGACATATGGTGGTCTGCACAGTGAGGAGCAGGGTCTGGGTTACCCTTTCACATCCTTCAACCTCAACAAGCCCTTCTCCCAAGTCCTGCATGTGGAGTGTTCTTTTGAGCCAGAGGACATGGCTTCATTCAGTCCAGGCTTTAAGCCCAAGTCCATTCTCTGCTCCGACTCTGAAAATGAAGCCTTCCACCCACGAATCTATGGCATCAACAGAACGCAGTACAGGGCCATCCGCATTTCCCCACGAACTCATTTCCGACCCATCTCGGCCTCGGAGCTGTCTCCTGGAGGAGTGAGTGATTCTGAGGCTGAAACGGACAAAGAGGAAATGAGCTTTCCCGTCCCGGCTCCAGTGGACGTCTTTGATGATCCACAGGCAGACCTCAAACCTCTGGAGGAAGATGCAGAATGTGAGGGTCCTTATTACGGGAAGTCAGAACTGGAATCTGGTAAATTCTTACCACGATTAAAAAAGTCTGGCATGGAGAAGAGTGCCCAGACCTCTTTAGATTCTCAGGAGGGTTCCAGCACCCTCCTGCCCATTGCTGAGCAGGAGATCTGCTCAGAGGCGACTGGAGGTGAACAGGCAGACACCTCGGTCTCCAACATTGATAAAGAAGAATGTTCTGCAGAGAAGCAGTCCAGCCTATGCGCCCCAGCCACTCACATCCCCAAATACGGGATTGCTTATGACTTTGTTGGAGATCTGCCAGAGGTGAGAACCCAGTATTCAGACTATAGTGACTCGTGTTCTATACTTTAAATAACCACATCACTTTCTGTTTAGTTCCCTGTGTTAAACATAGGAGGACAAGGAGGAACTGGCAGTCACCAAGAGGAGCGCTGGTGGCAGAACACACTCTGTTCCCCAATATTCCCTGGATCTCAGTGTACAGGTCAAGCACCACTCTGCCTTTTATTATGTAGCGGATATTTATTTACAAAATCGTGACTAAAAATAAATGTTTTGCGTTATTTTAGTGTTAACAAAAAATGTGTTAATCTTGAGTGAATTTGTGATGTATCGTGTAGATATTGTTGCGATGATGGTAATTTGGAGACATATTGTACAGCCTAATGTCTAACAGTTTGTATTCTTTTGCCTTTAGGGAGCAGCAACATTTGAGTACTCCATTTCTACGGAAGACACCTGCTGTCGCGGAAAGGAGTGTTCCTCATTTTGAGACTGGATCACTCCCAGCGAAGGTGTAGGGTCAATCTCAGAGTGCATAACCTACTTAAGGCTAATATTCTGAGACGTTGGAAAACCAATACTACCCCTCGCTGGGCTTTCATTTACTAACGTAATCCTTGTGTAATCAACAATCAGATCCAACAGTGTGTGAAAATAGGAAAACTAAAAAAATATGTTCTGTCTTTGAGTGAATTGTTGTGTGGGACATCCATTTTTTTTAGGATTAGTTTCAATTGATTTCCGTCTACACTGGTCCACAGTCAGACCTCTCAGTTGGCTTTTTCGGGAAATCCTCTGTTCAGTCCTCGTCAGTTTGGTTCCCGCCATTTTTTGTTTAACTTTTGAACCTGGATTTTGGTAATCGGCTGTGTCTGAATGGTCGTGCATGTATGTCCGTCCAAGTCTCACTCTTTTTGTGGTGAAGCTACTGTGTGCAACAAAACCTAACTGCGTCCCCCATTCTCCGCCTCGCGCTCAGAGTCTTGACGTATCCGAATTTTAAGTTGAATAGTTTAGGTCAACGTTTTGAATGCGAGGTTTGAGAATGCGTGCAGCTTTCTTATCCGTAAATCCCCTGGTGTGATAAGTGATCATTAATGAGTTTTGAATGGTGATAGTCTTTCATAAGCTAGAAGTAGACATAGTATGGTTTGTGAGACTAAATGACAAAAAAAGTAACAAAAAATACACAAAAATAAGAAATGGAAAAAGTTTTTTTCGGCAAAAAATACTAATCTACGTAAAATGCAATGCTGTAAAATCTGAAGATTTTAGTTGTGGGGCTTATGCACCATCAAAGACGAGCCATTTTTACGAAGACCTGTGTTGCAATGCTTGATAAACTATTTTACTTTCAGTCATTTCTACGGTACAGATTACTGGTGCTATGTTTAAATACACTTTTGAAGTTGCAGTTGTATAGTACAACATTTACAATAGCCCATCAGCCTGACTAGCTTCATATGGTTTGATTCTTGAATTAGGATCTGACTACACATACAAATATTTTTACATTCTATTGAAAACAAAACAATCTTTGTACACACCATCGACCAAAAAAGTTTACACGGCATCTCTACGAATTGTTTCCAACTTTCATCGAAGCAAATAGTCTTCTAAAAACCACATAAGGACAAGTGAGATTGCTTTACTTTGCTGTATGCAAGTTTTTTGTTTTTTTGTTTTTGTTTTTATTAAGAATGGCTGTGCTTTTTCCATGTTTCTTGCTCACATTATCTCCCTTTCCCTGAAGTTTTGTAGATGAGCTCATGAGAAGTTTTGTGTTGTCAGAACTCAGTTGTTGACAACGGGGCCGACAGCAAAATGTGCTGGTAAAAAATATTTGTATGTGTAGCAGCTTGTGCATTTGTTGACCGTTTGTTAAAGTGCATATGGCGGGTTGAATTGATTTTTTATTTTTATTTCCGCAGAACTTGGTTAACTCGGGTCTATTTAAAATTTGGTAAAAATCTGTACCTAGTTTTCCATAGTTTTATGGAAGTCTTTATTTTCTTTTTCCATGTCACTATTGTTATAATTTGTCTCAAACCTTTGACACTTAAGTACCACCTCATAAGATATTTAAAGTGAACGTGCTCAAAAAGCAAAGTACTATAAAGGTAATATAAAAGTTTTGTCTGAACAGAGTTTAAGTCACTTCTAAATCAGGAAAAAAACACCTAATTTAAATGCACTACTAAAGCATGAATGATTACCGTAGGAAAAATGAGAAAACCGGTTATATGCACTTTCACTTTTTCAACTGAAATGCAATACTTGCGATTGTTGTTTTTGACTACAATTCAGGATATACAAACAGGCAGTTCAAACCAAAAATCTAATGTTTCCTTCGCTTTGTTTCATATGGGGTGTGTGTGTTTTTTATTTTATTTTTATTTTTTTCATTTTTGGTTTACATTATTGTCTCGGAACTATAGCATCATGTTATGTGTGTTTCAGAGCTGTTAAGGCTATAGTTCAGACTTGTATGACTTCTCGTAAGCGTAAGAGTTTCACCCCCTTTATTTGGTATCGAACCGCCTTTTTTTTTTTTAAATATACCTTCGGGGGTCGCTAATTCTTTTTGTCTTTACTTGTGCACAGTTCTGCAAACGAATGCTTTTCCCTCCTGCTTCCATCTGAGATCACCTAATTTTTGTTCAGGATGATAATTATTGCATTTAGATATATTGGCACTATTTTGTATAACATAGATGAAAGCACAGGTCAAAAAAAAAAAAAACACTTCTCATTGAGTGGTTGTGTAGGATCATTTCAATGCGCTGTCACAGGACTCCGTGTCTAGTTAATTTTTTGGGAGGGATCCTGCTTGCGAAAGCTAGTCTTTTTGTAAGACTTTAAGCGAAAAGAGGGTCGATGCTTGAAATATAGGTTGCGTACACTTGACGGAACATTCGAAAGAAGCTAATAGTTTGATATTGACGTGGAGGACAGGGAGTTTGCCTTTAAATCGTCGCTGTAGTTACTGGGTCTGTCCCAGGTGAATCAAAAACTGGCACAACGTTTAAAGTCCTCCCTGACAGTTGAAAGGATGCAACACGATTAGGGGAAATTTGTGGACCTAACCTACATGGCATGGTTATTTCTTGCAAGAACGGTGCAATAGCGTTGCATAGGCCCCTTGCCCTCGCACCGACTTGATGGCGGCACATTCTTAAATGTCATGAAGGCAACAAATTGTCTGTATGCAGGAATGTCGTATACCAACAAGATGGAACACAAAGAACTTGGGTGGGATCAAATTGGAGCGTTGTTTAATGCAGTGGTTCTCAACCTTTTCTCACCAAATCCCACCTCATTAAAAATATGACCTTCCGAATACTAAACCGGGCTGGATCAAGATCAAAATGGGCCCAAATTGTACTAAATTATGTATAAACTGAGTGATAACTGTCTAAACATTTATTTTGTCTCACCTTACCCCTTCTTTCATTTCTACTCAAAGTACTCCTAAACTCTAAGGTGCAGCCAATTACTTAGAAAGTTATCAGTTGAACTTGGATTTATTGGTATTTCATTGTGTATTGTGTTAAAACCAAAACCAAAGCAGAAACACTGTGAAATTCAAACCTTTTTAAGATCCGAAATATTTCCCAAGTGCCCTGCATCCCCGTACCCCGGGTTGGGAAACACTGGTCTAAAGTTGAGCCACAAAACCTAATTGAAAATGAATAAAGTCTGAAACTGCGGGTGACACGGAGCACAACCGTGTGAGAACCACTGCATTGTGCGATGCTTCTTTCTAGTTGAGATCTGGCCATCTCTGGTTCATTTGAAAATGGATGTATCAAAACCTTCCATATCGAGCACTCAGGAACTTTTTTACATGCAAAATGACCTAATTTTACATCTTTGTCAACTTCCTGTGACAGTGCATTCATTTTATTTTTACTTTTTTTTTTTTTTTGTGGTGAGCAGAGGTTTGTCGGTAAGAAATTAGCCGTCATTTAAATCTGTAGTTCTAGAAGAAAAGTAAAGAAGCTATTGTGGGTTGCATAAAACAGTACGGAGAGAACTTCAGTCCTATGCAATACCTCGGCGCATGTTAACTTAAAAAAAAAGAAAAAAGTTTGGGTCAATGAGCATGTACTTTATTTTTGAGTGAGGGACAAAGGCGAGAAAAAGATAAATAATACACTACCCGTGGAATGTCTTTAAGAACATGCAGCATGCTGATGTCAACACTCCATTTTGGTTTGGATGAAGAACAGTTTGAGAAGTCTTGAGTTAAGCGATTGAAATGATTGCGAGTGTGGCTGTCGGTGAAAATGTGCAAACGCGTCACCTTTCACTTTCACCTTTTTTTGAATTCTTCCATCAATAAAAACAAAAACCTGTGTTGAAACTGTATACGGTGAGAAAAAAAGAGGTTTGAATAACACTGAGAGAGTTTGCTTGCTCTGTGGTTTTGAAGTACATCATCCAACACTGAAAAAAAAAATAGTTTGTCTTTAATTTTTCATTTAGATGAGACTCCAATCTCCCATCTATCTGTTCCTTGAAACATCTGTTCCCAATAGCAGTGTTGTTCTGATTTCATGTACACCATGAGTAAATTATTTTGTTCCATTGTGGATTTCTTTAACATCTAATAAAGATATAAACCAAATATCAACTGCTCTGCTTTCTATTATGAATGTTTTGTTTAACATTTTGACTTTGTATCCCATGTTTTGACACTAGAGGGCAGGAGTGGGACGCATTTACTGAGCCTTAAACTGACTTCTAATAACGCAGTAAATGGATGTACGGTCTTGACCAATTGATATGGAATGATTTTTGACTAACTTTATGTGAAGAAACTTAAAGCCACACTGTGGACTATCGGTCATATCGGAGAACTGTCATGTCACACCTGGCAATAGCTGTGTTTATTAATGGCATGCACTTATATCAGGCGCTATATAACCCTTTATTCTGTTCAGATTTTGGAAGCGTGAGTGAAATACAAATAATAAAAGACCAAGTCATGCAATACTGAGTAAGAGGCAATTTTCTCGTGGAATTATTAAATTAACGTTGATGAGCTTTAATCTACAGACGTAATTACGTCTTTTCATCCTGTATGACGTTCCCTTATGGCACGTTGTGACCATTGACTGTTGATTGAAGTCAGTGGTTGTGACCTTATGTGAATTTAACCAATATGTTATCACAAGGGCAACATTTAGTAAAATCCCAATACTAGCAATACTCAACACACGACAATGGGTTAAAAAACAAAGCATTTGAAAGGGGTCCCAATACTGTTGATTTAACCCCATGCTTACCTACCTGTATTCAAAGCAAAGGAACATCTCCTTAGTGACGAGCTTGTGACGTCCCGCTCCCAGACCGAGTTACAAGTCAGGTCACAGTAAAGACACTATTATTTTTTTTTATTAGATCTGTATTTTTCACAACAACAAAAAAACAAAACACATTCTACATATTAGGTTTCTATTCTCACATGTTGTCCTGTGGGTGACATGTTAAGCAGTAGCCTATGACTTTAATTTTAATAGTCGGCATTGCCAAATTTCCTTTTTTTTTTTTTTTTCAGAAGCTCATATTGATTATATTACTGCTAAACAAGATTGTTTACTGTCAAAGTTCAATCGGAGGAGAAAAAAAGTTTCCATGTTAAAAGGGATCCCTGTTTGAAAGCCACTTCCAAAACATGTAATGCAACAAGGAAGCAATGTTGACATCTTTTCTAGAACAAAACTAAAAGGTAGGAAGGTAGGAATTAAGAAATATGTTGAGATGGAAATCATAATATTTTATCGACAATAAAATTATAATATTTATTGTCGATTAATAATGCCTTCTTCAAGGTCGCGCGACAGGTGAATCCAGCGCATTCTTGACTCGATTACAAAGCGCTCTTGTGAGAAGTTTGTTTCAAAATGGCGGCGGAAGAGTCGAGACAGGTATGAGATGCAAACGACACCGGATAAACTTGAGGAAATTCGCTTTTTGTCGCACTTTTACCACTTGCTGGACATTTAGTCCTTCCTCTTCGAAAGATGTGAGGGCTTCGAACCATCGTCTTTGCTTCCGGCTCGAGCGCGCTTGAGGTAAAATAAAGGATAGGGATTAAAACTGACGCGAGTGAGTTGGCATTAGCGGCAAGTGCATTGGGAGTCGAACCTGTCTCCCGGTGAGGCTAATGTCCGCATACTGGCAGTGTTTGTGTACAGTAAGCAGCTCCGTGGACGCTGGAGGAGAAGCAGAGGCGGTAGGAAGGAAAGTCCGAGCTCATCTCCCCCCATGGAGCGCCCCGGCGGACAGCGGATAGCGCCTGCCTCTGTGTCTGCGGAGTCTGCCTCCCACCTGTAGCATCCAGCAGCGAGTGGCGCCATGGCAAACACGAGCCACCACGGCCCCCACAAGCTCCGGGACGACCCCTGTGGTGCGTACAACTTCATTATTCGAAATGTATTGGGATAAAAAAGAAGAAGAATGCTTTAAATTGATATGTCATGCGTAATTGTGGTTTATAAACATTGAATTTTAGGCATTTCTTGTCGAATTTACCTTTTCAAATGTATATTAAACGTGATGCACGAGGAGATGTTTTGTTCCATTCATATATGGTATGCTGATCATTTATATTCAGTTTCAGCCTCCTGATGTCATGGAAGGGTGCAACTCCTTGTAGGGTGACCACCTAACCAAGGCCTCTCCCCTGTTTACTACATTATGAAGTTAGGGCTGAACTACCTTTACCCTTTATATCAATATTGTTGGGCCTTCCTACAAAATGAAACCACAAAGTCCGGCAGTTTTAGCGTTAGTACTTTGTTTTTTCCCGGTAATTGAACCTACAGCTGACTGACTGAGAAGATCTAACAATTCACTGTGTCATTGAAAAATGCCGTGCTTGCGTCATGTGGCAGCCTGTCCTAATGTGTTTGCTTTATTTTGAAACAAGCACTCCCCTACGGCACTCCCCGGTAGGCTGCCTAGGGCTCCTCACTGGGCCTGGCTGCCATGTGAACTCAAATGTAAGCTTGCTATTGTGCCCGTATTAATGGAAAGAATAATAAAGTATGTGTTGAAATTAAAACTTAGTTCTGAATTCGTGCATGCTGAAACAATTGTAAGATGGTCAGTTTGATCCCAGGTGCAGTGGACATGCTGATGTTTGTAAGACATGCACAGACAGGCGGCAACGTTTCAGTAATTATTGCAAGAACTGTGCATAAATAATACAATGTAAAATTAAGTTTCACGCAGAAATAATTATTAGCCACCGCCAAATATGAGTGACAAAAACTGAGAGGTTTATCCTTTGCTTCCGTTGAGAAAAACAAACTCCCTAAACTGGTGAGCGCTTAGCGCATGTGAGTGTGCAGTAGACGATGAAACCGGTTTAAATACCAGCAGTGAGGATGGAGTTCTGTTGAGCATAGATGCATTCCTTTGTGGTACTGGAACGGGCTGGTGCACTGTTGTGGATCATATGACCACAAAGGTCAGGGGGTAAGCTCCAGTAAAGTGTGTGAGCCATTTCCCTGTAGGTTATCAGGACATCTCTGACCTGAGCAGTGCATTGCTTCAAATCTTCTTATAGGCATTACATCTATGGAGTAATGGAATTTGCTTATTCTTTTTGCCCCAGCCCAGAAGGGGTTTATTTACTTATTATTATTATTATTATTATTATATTGTGCTTTACAAGTTTGACAAGCTTCTCAAAGTGCTACTTTGTAGTCATTATTCATTCATTCATTCATCATTCACACAGTGGTAGAATAACGAAACCTAACGGGGTTTATCAGGGAGTGAAGTACTTCACCATCAGGAAGTGGCAGGGAATTTTTTTACCAAACGGTACCTTTTTCATATGGATAACGAAGTCATTTACACCAGATTTATTTTATTTTCATTTAGTCTTTTCAGTCAATATTTCTCTTCTCTTTCTAAATGTGCATTATCGCATGCAGTAAAAATGTATGCCCTTTTTGGTGTTTTAATACTGTTACGTAGTAAAAATGTAGAGCTGACACAACTAATCTGATTAGGCCAAACAAATTTTAGTATTCAGAAATTGTTATTCAAACTACACACATTGTGTCAAAACGTCCTCAGGCGACATTGCTTCAGCTTCATCTGGTCAGTCAGAGTTCAAACTCATGGTCTGTGCGTGCTCTCACTCTGTAGATGAATGCCATGAGTTACTCCAATTGTTGCCCAACCGATTCTAGAGCCTGGCAAGGTTATAGCCTGGGTAGGGCTGGGGAAAAAAGCGATTTGATTTAAAAATCAAAGTTGGTAGGTCAAATCGATTCATATTTTCAAAAAAAAAAATCTATTTTTTTAATTTATTTATTTAAATTTTATTTATTTTTTTAGAATATATTTTTGTTAGATTTTTATTTTTTTTTTAGCTCTCTGCCCTCTGCTTAGTGGAATAAGGTCCTGCTGTACAAATGTGCCTCAGTTACCTCAGGATTTTTGTTGTTTTATTAGCTTAATCCAAATACAGTATAAATAATTTGGATGTTTAACAATCTTTGTTGCACACTGCATAGTGACTTTTTAGTTAAAGGGTTTGCCTTTGCAATTTTGTTTATGTTGGTTCACTTTAATTAAATACAATAAATATATATGTATTTTTAATATATTTATAGTTCGCAGTTATTTTGTTTTAAATGGGGGGAGGAATCGAATCGTAAATTGAGTTTTTTATTTAAAAAAATGTGCCAGCTCTAAGCCTGGGTTTCCAGAGAGTGGGTGCAGCATGTTCACGTTACAGCGCAGAGTCCAGTTACAGCCTGGTTACTGTGGGATTCGCTTTCAGCCCCTTGTGGCTTCCCTCACATTTTGATACAGTCAGGAGATCACGTTTAATGACAATAATAGTTGATGTAATACGATTAAATCCAAATATAGGAGAAAAACATGTACGTCTTTTGTAGTCCTCTGTTGTACCTGAAATACTGAGTGTTCAATCATTTTTAATACACAAACATCATGGTGTCCTTGCTGATGCCAGATATGAATAGATTCTTGCCTTGTGTGATACATTCCATATTGGCATGTGAAATAATTTTATAAGCTGAGAGTTCTTTTGTCTACATCTCCACCCTCCACTCCTCCCAGTGCTAACAATAACACTGGTATGGCTTTGGTCTGTGTTCGCCTTCATCTCACGCTCACTGCGCTCTACTCGACATGAAACAGTGAAGCAACACGTCTATTAAAGTAATAAAGGCTGGATAGATTTATTGTCTTGGTATTTGTTATTCTTAAGGTGTATTCCACAAAGTTATATAATGTGGCAGCACAGGACTGTAAGTAAGATGAACCTTACATCAGGCCGCACAATTTTGACAAAAAAACACGACAGATGGTATTGCAACTGTAATTGGAATTGTTATATATATATATATATATATATATATATATATATATATATATATATATATATATATATATATATATATATATATCGAAAAACATCTTTAGTTTTAATTATTCTCAAATTATGGGTCTGGTGTGTCCTGTCCCCTCTCTGTCCCTCTCTGACCCACAGGTCGCGAGACATAGGCTGTTTAAGTGTTGTCTATAGCAGTGAGAATCGTTTGCAGTTTACACAGCGTGAGACACGTGGAGTTTGTTTATAGTGACTGCAGAGCAGACAAACATGTTTCTTCTGCTGCCACTTTTGATTGGCCTGTTGGCCAAAGGCAGCGAGGCTCGAGCATTCTGATTGGCGAATGTCTATCACTCAAATGGCGGAGTTACAAGGCACGAACAAGAAAAGGTTACCGCAGTATGTTAAACCTCAGTATCAATGTTGTAAAGGTTAATTGTGCAGCCTTACCTTATTCGCCCACTTTTACCTATTTTTTTTATGCCTCGGACCGGCACTTCTTTTGTATAGACACTTCCGGTAGACCGCGAAGCCCATTCATTAAGCAGAGAACGAGGAAAAATGTTTGCCGCTAAAATCTGATGTCTAGTATAAAATGTCCAGTGTTCATTTGCAACAAGTCAACACTGCGTTTCTCTGCGTGGCCTAAAAAAGGCGTTGTGTCCGTGTAGAACTTATTTTCTCTTAACTTCTTCAGTCCTACAGTATGTAATCTAATATGACTAAAGGGGCGGGCACAATTTATGGCAGTGCCCATGGGAACTTCCGGAATAAGGTGAATATGTTAACGTCTCATTAAATTCCTTGCTCAAGAAAGGTCTAAAATAACGTCCCTGTCGCTGCATTGCTTCTGGCAGTGACCTCTGAGCGTTGTTGAAGTATCTTTCATGAGGCACAGAATTGGACCAGCCTGTTCTTTATTACTCGCCTTAACCCTTACAATGTTGATGATATTGTTTATTTTGTTGTTGCAGGGGACTCCTGTGGCATCATACTCCAAAATGGCCTGGCCCTGAAGCCGCAGGCCTTCACTGAACTGCCCATCTCTGACCTCCACATCGCCCCCCTCCACTGTAACCCCGTCCCCTGCTCCATCAGCCCCGCCCACCACTTTTGCATCAGCAGCAAAAGGCTGTCCGATCCAGACTGCCACAGCTTGACCTCCCAAGACTCCGGCATCCCGACGTTAGAAATACATCCCCCGGAAATTATTACCCACCAGCAACCCAGTCACGATTCCCCCGCTATGTTACCACTAAACGACGGCAACAGCAACCGCAAATCCTCCACTTTCCCCCGTAGCGGCTTCGACTCCATTCGCCTCTTCAGTCCTGCCACCAGACTGTCCACCAACAACAGCGTCTCTTCTGGGCCGCTGAACCGGAGCGACGATATATCGGTATGCAGCGTGTCGAGTATGAGCACGGAGCTGTCGGTGTCCAACGAGGACATGATGGACATCACCGTGACGTCGGACTCCAGCGCCATCGTCACCCTGGAGACGGACAACAGCTTCGAGGCGCATTTCTCCGACGTGACGCTGTCGTCTTCACCGGAGAGCCTGTGGAGCCCGGTGAGGCCGCAGGAGCAGAAGAAGCAGGGGCCTCTGGCAAGTTTGTTCAACAGGTGAGTGCGAGGGGAAGCCGGGTTACGCAATGCTGGTGTTAGCCAACGTTTCCCAAAGAGCCTTATGTGATGTAATACTCTAATGCTAATGCCTCCACGCTTTGTTTAAAGGCTTTACCACTTCAAAACATTTGAGTTGGCCAGTTTTTATTCCAACAGTTTTCTCTAAGCAAAAAAGACTAAGCTTGAAGTCAAATGCACACAAAAAACATGTGGATGTAACTAACTGTTCTGATCTGGGCTGCTGCTGTTGGTCAGGCCTAGGTTCATGTGCCAAAGAATGAGTTCAGCTGACTAACTAAATGACCAGGTTATTCCATTCATGGATTTCTTTTTCCCTGATGGCGCGTACATATTCCAAGATGACATTGCCAGGATTCATTCGGCTCACATTGTGAAACAGTGGTTCAGGGAGCATGAGATTGATCAGAGTCCAGATCTTAACCCCATTGAGGATCTTTGGGATATGCTGGAGAAGGCTTTGCACAGTTTTTTGATTTGAATATTTTATTTCGAGCTAAAGAAGAAAAGAAAAAACAGAAATATATATATACATAATAAAAGAAAAAGAAAAAATAATTTACATTACAGCTCGAAAAGGAGTGGGAAGAAGACAAGCTTATTGACTCCCACCCCTGTTCATAAACTTCAATAACAATAACTATAACAATGACTGACAACAGTGCATATTTCTTGCCATTTTACAAACAACTATCAACCGAGTTGGTTACATATTAACAAATGCGACACTGCATTATACCAGGTCAACATTCACAGTATCTCACACGCTCAACATACACAGTATCTCACACGCTACAACCAGTGTATTATTTCTGTCTCCCATACAGAATTCATTACCATGTTGGCATTATCGTTGTTCACCATCACCATTACAACCCATATAACATTACTCTGTATCAAAGTGTTTGAATGGTACATAAAATACTCCACATTTATTCATGAAAGGTACAGTAATCGCAGACTGATTGATGTTCATGATAACAAGAATGGTCTTACTGATATGTGTTAAAAGGGATTCGGGGCTTTTCTTTCTTATTCTTCTTTTCTGTGACTGGACCAGCTGCCAGAGGGGAGCAGCCCCCGAGCAACCGGACCATCATTTGTTAAGTGTCCTATACTATGCATTAAAAGAGACAATTTTTAGGAGTCTGCTGCCAGAAGAGAGTTTCCTCGAGCTGCCGGCCCCCACATGTCTGCCCTATACTATGGGTTATGTTGAATGCGGAGTACATAGATATGTGCATGTTTTACTTCTAAGAGTTTATTTCCTTTATATTACCATCAGCATCAATAGCAGTACTGTTGTCTGAATCAATTGAGTTGGATTCTAAGAATAATCCACAGATTATTAGGTATTAATCCTAGACTGTTACATTTAAAGTTTAAATAGTGATGATAACAACACAACAGCAATAGCAATAACAATGGCAATAACAACTGCAATAGTATATTAGTAACAACCACAATATACTTCATTATTAGTTAGATCTGACCTTTAAAGTATACAGCACTTTGTGACACCCATTAGCAATCAAGTACCCATTTCCTCCTTCTGGTACTTTGACCATACCATTTTTTTATATCTTGATTTGAAATGATGAATATTTGGACATTGTTTATATTCTGCCCCCAATTTGTTCCAGAGTTTAACTCCACATACAGACACAAACATACTTTTCCTAGTGGAAGACACTGCTTGAGTCTTAAAGTTATCACACCCCCTCAGGTTATATCCCCCTTCTGTGCGTGCAAAAAGCATTTGTATCCTTGCAGGTAGCACATTTTTGTTGGCTTTAAACAGAAGTTGGGCAGTAGAGAAATCAACTAAATCATGCATTTTTAACAGTTTAGACTGCAGAAATAATATATTAGTGTGATCATAATATCCTACTTTATGTATAATTCTTACAGCCCGTTTTTGGAGTATAACAAGGGGGTGTAATGAGCTTTTATAGTTATTGCCCCAGACTTCTACACAGTAGTTTAGATATGGCAAAACTAATGAACTATATAACAAAATAATGCATTGTAATTTAAGAAAAACTTTGCTTTGTTAATGATTGAGATACTTTTGGAGACTTTACCTTGTATGTGTCTTATGTGTGGTTTCCAGCTTAATTTACTGTCAATGATGACTCCTAAGAATTTAATTTCTGATACTGTATCTAAAACTACACCGTCTATGTTTACTGAGTCTGGTTTTTCATTATAATTACCGAAAAACATTACTTTTGTTTTATTTAGGTTGAGGGACAATTTATTAATGTCCATCCATGTTTTTAATTTCCTTAGTTCACAGTTTATGTTAGTTACTAAATTACTATAATTGTCATTGGAATAGAAGACGTTTGTGTCATCTGCGAAAATCACTAATTTTAATAATTTAGACACATTAAAAATGTCATTAATATATAAATTAAACAACTTTGGGCCTAAGACAGATCCCTGTGGGACCCCACAGCCAATGTCCAAATAACCTGATGTAAACTCCCCATCTTCACATACTGTTGTCTCCCAGTTAAATAGCTTTGAATCCAGCTCAAAGCCACTCCCCTTATGCCATATCTGTCTAATTTTTTTAATAATATAGAATGATTTAATGTATCAAATGCTTTTTTCAAGTCAATGAATATTCCAGCTGCATGTTTCTTGCCCTCTAAGCTATTAGTAATCTCTTCTATTGCATCAATGATGGCCATTGAAGTTGACCTTGCTGCTCGAAACCCGTACTGACCTTCATTAATTAGTTTATGCTTATCTATGAAATTATCCATTCTACTGTTATAAAGTTTCTCTAAGATTTTGGAGAACTGGGGGAGCAGAGAGACAGGTCTGTAGTTAGTGAAGATGTGTTTGTTCCCATTTTTATGTATAGGTATAACTTTTGCAATTTTCATTTTATTTGGAACTGTTCCTGTTTGAAACGATAAGTTGCATATGTAGGTTAATGGTTTCACGATACTATGTATAATTTGTTTAACTAGTGTCATATCTATATCAAAACAGTCTGTAGACGATTTGTTCTTACACCCGTTAATGACATCTATTATTTCTGTTTCAGTTACTCCAGACAAAAACATAGTTTTTGAATTAATGTCTATCAATGACTCCATTTCGTTGTTACTACACTCCGGTATCTCTGCTGCCAGATCCGGTCCAACATTTACAAAAAAACTATTAAAACTTTCCACAATGTCATTCATATTATGGTTGTCATTGATCCCATCAGTGAAATAGTTTGGATATGAATTATTTTTTGCATTACCCTTGATTATAGTGTTTAGTATTCCCCATACCCCTTTCATGTTGTTCTTGTTTGTATATAATAGATTGGTATAATATAGTTTCTTAGCCTTCCTTAATATATTGGTCAGTTTATTTTTATATGTTTTATATCTACTTTCAGAATCCTCTGTTCTTAGTCTAATGAATTGTCTATATAGAGTGTTTTTTTTCTTACAAGCATTTTGTAAACCCTTGGTTAGCCACGGACATTTTGTCGTTTTTCTGTTTTTACAGAATTGCTGAATAGGACAGTTCTTATTGTATGCAGTACTAAAAATTTCCATGAAAGTATCGTAAGCATTTTCTACATCATTCTTGTTATATACCTCGTTCCAATCTTGTTTTATTAAGTCACTATAAAGTGAGTAAATTGAATCCTCAGTTCTTGCTCGTTTATAAAAGTATTTTTGAGGTGATTTTTGGTCTAACTCATTATCATCATACACCGTGAATACGGGCAGATGATCCGTTATATCACAAACCATTAGACCGCTGACATTTGTGAACTGCATATTATTAGTGAAGATGTTGTCAATGAGGGTAGCACTGCTCGCTGTTATTCTGCTAGGTCTTATGATAGTTGGGTATAAACTCATACTGTACATGCGATTAATATACTCATCAGTTGTCTTATGTTTATTTGGATTTATCAAATCGATGTTATAATCCCCACAGATAAATAATACCTTGTTACTCAGTTCTGAGAATGTTTTTTCTGCCCAATTTGTAAATATTTCCACGCATGAGCCTGGTGACCTGTATAAACAACTAACTATTATGTTTTTCTTTTTTTCATTGGTAATTTCTATTGATAAGCATTCAAGCAAGTTGTTTATTGATGCAGTCATGTTTTTTAATATTTTGAATTTAAATTTGTTGAGGACATATATAGCAACTCCTCCTCCCCCTTTATTGGTTCTGTTTACGTAGTTTAATGTATAATTGTTTAACTCAAATGCAATGCCTTTATCCTCATTAAACCATGTTTCTGATAATGCGATGATACTAAATGGATTCTCAAACTGTTTTAAGTATTCTTTGATTGCATCGAAATTCGCGTACATGCTTCTACTATTGAAATGGATAATTGAGAATTTCCCTTCTGTTTTAACAGAGATGTTAAATTCATTCTCAGTGTAGTATTTGCAATTAATTGCGTTAGATGTTAAGAACAGGTTATCTGGGTCTAACTGATCTTCCCAGTCCAGTGCATTATGTTCAGTGTACTCTGAAGCTTTCAGCTCCAAGAGCTCACAGTCCAAAATCCTTTGCTGTAATCCTAGGTCACTTCCATCAGTAGCATATGAGGTATGATTGGACATCATTGTATGAGTATATATATTACAGGACATGTGAAATTATGTTTTTTACATACCAAAATCCATAAGTTTTCCCGGTGTTTAAGCTTGATTTGGTGTACTGGTGCGCGGACGTACAATGAGTTTGTCATATCTCAAGAAGGCTATGTCCCCCTTTCCCTGGCAGCTCTCAGCTCCGGCATTAGATCTTTTCGTTTCCTTTTAATGGAGTCCGTGTAGTCCTCGTTTATGTAGATTTTCGTTCCTTTGAGTTGTTTAGCGCGCTGCAGGATTGCTTCTCGATCCTTCCAACGCAGTAGTTTGGCGACGATAGGTCTCGGCCAGTCTCTCCCGCCAGGTTTCCCTACGCGATGGGCTCTCTCCATTTCCACCGGGTTTTGTAGTTGCAGTTTCTCCCTCAGCAGTTGTTTGATTTTTTCCTCAGCGTCAGCCCAGGTCTCCCCAGGCGTCTCCAACACTCCCTCAAAGACCAGGTTTTTTCTGCGGCTCTGTCCCTCCAGATACTCCAGTTTATCCGTGATGACGTGCAGATTGTCACATACTTTATAGAAATCGTTATGTATTGTGTCCGTGCGCTCAGTGAGTTTCCTTTTCTCTTCTTTTATAGTGTCCACCTCATCTTGCGTGTATTGCAGGCTAGTTTTTAGCTCTTGAATGTCCTTTAACTGTGTATCCATGCGGGTGTTTGTTGATTCCATGATGAGTTTTATGAATCCTTTGAAGTTTTCCTGCTGTTGTTGAATTAATTCCCTAAACATGTCCCTTTGCTGCTCCATGAGTTCCGTGACTCGACTGAGGCTCACGTAATCCTCATCAGCCGGCGTTTCTGGCGGTTGGACTGATTTAGTCGGCTTAGGCATTTTGGTCTCCCTGAACCGGACTCCCCATCCGGTTCACACTCTCCCATCACCGATACAAGATCTTGCTGAAGAATGAATGCGATGCTGGATCTTTTGACATGGCAGAAGCTTATTGAAAGTGCACCACAGTGAATGTTTTTGGCGGCTTTATTTTTTGCTCAGGCAAACATACTTGTTAGTTTTCAAGTTGTTTAGATAAAGATCTAGATAAAAAGACTTTCACTGACAGACGTGAGGAGATATACAATATTGATTGAAAAAAAGTTCAATTTCAGGAAAAAAAGATGCCAAATGTGTAATGTTTTTGCTGTTAAGTCTTTGAGCCTTTTGAAAACCGCTTTATAAAAGGAAGTGTAAAGAAAGGTATGGTCTCTGATGGCATTATTTGTTGAAGCCCAAAACCATAATTAGCTGCCTATTACTGTGAAGAAATACTGTACATTAAAGGGATACTTCGGGATTTTTGACATAGGGCCTCATTTCCTAGTTATCCAGAATGTTGTTGATGTCTGGAGATATTTTTTTCTTAAATTCATGCAGTTCTTATATTTGAAGAGTCTAGTTGCGCTAGCCTAGAGCAAGGCTAAAGCATTTCTATGGTAACCGCTAGCCCGCATTAAAAAACAGTCTGGCGCACTCCACAGTGCACCTGAGGTAAATCACTTATAACGCCAGACTAACCATATAAATGTCTGTGTCGATAGAATAATTTTAACCATTTTGCATTTAAAATAACTTATATTTGAGCAGCATCAGCTTCGTGGCTGTAAGCCCACACAGTGTGGAGTGATCTGCGAGAAAATAGTCCCTCAAAATGCGGTAATTCATGTGATACAAGGTCAGTTATATTTCAAAAATTATTCTATCAACACAGACACTTATATGGTTAGTCTGGTGTTATAAGTGATTTACCTCAGGTGCACTGTGGAGTGGGTCAGACTGTTTTTTAATGCAGGCTAGACTTTACCATAGAAAAGCTTTATCCTTGCCCTAGCCTAGCGCAACTAGACTCTTCAAATATAAGAACTGCATGAATTTAAGAAAAAATTATCTCCAGACATCAACAACACTCTGGATAACTAGGAAATGAGGCCCTATGTCAAAAATCCCGAAGTATCCCTTTAAGGTTGGGCCATATCGTATCGCATATCGTTATAGCGATATAATTTTTGATATCGTCGTCATTTTTGATATCGTTGTGGACACGATATAATTTATGTTACACTCGGCTCCATCAGAGCAGCATAAACACTGACTGTGTAGGACACGGGGGCAGGTGCTTAAAAAGTGAAATGAAATGAAGGATGTAAACTGCTTGAGTAGATCATATTTGGCACTAAAAAAAAGAATGAAATATCTTTGCATTAATCTTCCAAATAGGCGTACGGCTGGAATTTTGAAGTAATTTGTCCATTGTCTGTTATATCGTCAAATATATCGTTATCGTGATATTTCTTTTTTTATATCGTGATCGAGATTATAGGCCATATCGCCCAGCACTGCTGTACATAACCCTAGCCCAACTGTACACAGTCATTTGTCAAGGTGCTTGTCTGGTTTCACTCTCACACAATACACTGCCACTTCCCCATTACTAACTTACTCACTTGGGTTTTGTAATTATGAAGAAATTGTCCTGTTGGGTCTGTATGCAATTTACCAAAACTACGCGCTTTACCTAATTTCAAGGAAGCAGAAAGTTTTCTGTACAGAAAAGACAAAAGATAGAATCCAGTATTTAACATTTAAAATTGCCTGAGGTTTCTTGTGGAGTTTCTACAGTTTGTTAGGCCCTGACATGCAGTCTGCTCAGATCGCTTGTCTTTTCTCAGTCACGTTTAACCTCACCTTCATCACTTGTTGCTTTTTCGCTTCTAACTAAGTGACATGGCCTCGCGGTGAGTGGCCTCTCTGCCCTCTCCCCTTTGGCACACACGAGTTACTCATTGCTCCCCTGGCCCTCCCTCTTTCTTTTGCTCCGTTCTTGGCATTTCGCTGAGTGGGCGGGAACATTGAGTGAGCTGTGCTCTTTCACTGCGCTTTACACACTCGCTGCTATGGGGGCCTGGGAGCTCGGAGGAGGATTGAAGGAGTTTGCTTAGTTCAGAGGTTGACGGCAACATGGCAGTCCCTTCGCTTGTTCTCTACATCGACAGGTAAGACAATAGCTTTGATTCGAAACGCAGCAGGTAAGTATGCTCTCAGTTACTTTTATGACAGGGAAAGGGACAAATCATTGTTGGTATTGCTTTTATTTTGGGAACAGAGGAATATGAACTTGAGCTCTGTCTTTCCTAGCCTACATTTAAAACGTAAGATGCATAAAATCTAAATCTTCATCCCTCTGTATGGTCATTATTCAGCCCTCTTTAGCTCACGTTGTTGATAAAAGTTTGCCGGCTAACAAAAAGTCTCCTGCTAGTGCAAATAAAGTATATGTCGATTTGAAATGATCATCGTTCCGTTTGGAGACAGTCATGCTTCATTCATGAACTGTACAATCCCTTTTCAAGGCTGTTCTGATACATTGTTAGGGTTACTCCATCTACTACTGCCGAGTTACATTAGACTATAGCCCAGAGCAACTAATTCTTGCCCTCACATGTCTTTTACGATGTGAACTCTTCATCTTTTCCTCTTGTGCTAGCTTGTTTGGCCGGGTGTCCTCCGCTGTTTGCACAAGGATACGCTAACCCACCCTGACGTCTTATCACTTTATTTGCACACGACTTATGGTGGACATTTTTTTTCTTGTTACTACAAAACCACAGCAGTGCAAAGTGGAGCTGGCTTGTTTTCCCCTGAGCACGCGACCTGTTTGCAATTAGTCACCTTGAGGCACTTTTGGTGCGAATCTCACTTCTACCTTTGAGGTGTTTTGGTTGGCTGTAAACAAAACAATGCATTGAAAGTTTGTGCGAATTTCAGGCTAAAGAACTTTTGAACTTGTAGTTGGTTTATAATGAACTATTATCTTATGTAATAGTTCGAGATATACGGCCAGTAAAGATGAGGTCACAACCATCAAAGAATAATCTAATGGTAGCAATTAGAAAGTGGCAAAGACTGCAGTTACTGCAGACTGCTTATAAAATATCCTGGAAATGACAAGAAAACTAGTCTCCAAAGGTTCATGTGTCATCCCTGCACTTACAAACATGTTCTGAAAGGCATGTGATTCTTGTGTAGCAGTTTATATTTGGTGTCTCTGAAATGCAGGGTTTTCAAAAGAAGTCAATAATGCCATATTTAAGGCCTTATTTGTCATTAAAGCGTAAAGTTTGATTTGAAAAAAAAATTAAGTTACCCAATATTTCTATGTACATAACGCAGTTTATGCAGATTTCTTATCAGTTTATCACATTTTTGCTCAAAATGTGTCTTCTCTATTTAGAAGAATGGCACAAATCTGGAATGATAATTGCTTATACAGATAACACAGAAGATTAGAATATTGTTCAATAGTTAATTTATTTTTGTAATTCAACTTAAAATGTGAAACAAATATATGATATAGACTCATTACATGCAAAGTGACGTATGTCAAGCCTTAATAATCAAAATTATAACAAATAAAGGCTATACATATTTCACTTTGCATGTTATGAGTCTATCATATATTAGTTTCACAGTTTAAGTTGAATAACAGAAGTGAATGCACTTTTTATCAATAGTCTAATTTTCTGAGTTTTACCTGTACTGTTTGATGCATTAGTAGCATTAAATGTCAAAGCTCATGGACTTGCATGAAATAAATAATGCCAATCTTAAATGCTGTTTTCTTTGATTTCAGTAGATATTTGTACACTTGACTGTCTTGACTCGGTCCCATCTGCGGGTGTCTGCATTATCTTTATTCTGCTTATCTACACGCACAAAAAACATTGTTGTCTGGTCATTACAAGTTCAAGTCCATGGTCACAGGTATCGGGCGCATAAGTAAGCCGTGTTGTGATACCGCTATCTGTCAAATGCCAAGGTGCTTAACGTTTATTAAATACAAATGGTCTAAAATGTGTTTTTTGTGGACTTAAAAGAAACTGAATTTATCTTTTCATCCTCCATTCAGCTTTAGAAATCTTTCCTTTATGTTCATGACATTTGCAAACTTTGAAAATAATTTTGTTCTTAACGCTCCTCCAATCTACTTTTAGTTCTTTTCTTTTGTAGGTTTACTCTTTTATAACATCTGTATTTATTAGCTGCAGAACAAGGAAGCACCTCTCTGTCGGCCTGATGTGCCTGCCCTTACGGGAACTTGTGGAAAATATGCAGGCGGACGTGAAATGAACCGCTACAGGAGAGCGCGATGTGAGTTCCCAGAAGTCAACAGTGCTGTGCCTGGTCATGCAGCAGTGGACACCGTCAACAGATACAGGAAATCAACGATTATCTAGTGTCTTTCCACAAAACAGACTGGCTCTATTTTGTCATCTTAAAAAAAAGTTAGATGGTAGTTACAAAATTTATTCCACTATTGTTTGATATGAAGGAAGTAATCGAATAAAGGAAGTAAGCCCAATCGAAAGAATTTGCGGTAATTTACACTTTTTAAACTGTCACCTTAAACTTTCGCTTCAGTTCGCTTTAGATTTGTTGGCAGAAAGTATGTCTTGGTTCAGTTCCCAATTTCCCATAGTCCAGCCTCTCTTCCATACAGTTTTCATGTTCTCTCCACGTTCCTGCTTCCCCGTCCTGTTCATCAACTTGTAAACCCCGAAGGTAATTACTTCAGCTAGGTACTCCTTTTAGACTTTCTGGACATTGTGGCTGAAGCAATGTTTTAAATGAAGTGTACCTGTGCAATAATTATAACCTTCTGCAATAATAGTAGCTTCATAAATCATTAATGTCACGTTTAATCATTTTAGATGGATTACTATGCCCAGCCCTTTAATTATCTTGCGTAACAGTTACACACAGTGACGTAACATTTTTGTCATCTTTGCTTGTGACCGAGACAAAGACACGCACTGGTTTATGATGCACTTATATAAAGCCACGCTGCGGCGCATGCCAAGTTAAATGTTGCTACGTCACAAGAGCAACTAAACAACAAAGAGCTTTACCAAATGTTCTAATGATCTGACCAGTTTAAGACATATTACTGTAAATATGCCTATTGTTATGCAGCGCATCTTTAAAATGAGACTTTCACTTGCCTGACATTATTCCGGCTACAATGAGCTGACAAGTTTGTGTGTGTGTGTGTGTTCTTTGTTGGTCAAATCTTAGACTCACTCAAGTAGAGTGTGCAGATTAGACCACCGCTCCCTGTGTTTTTAGTCAGTGTTGTGATTGAGGATGTCTTCACCTGCGACCCGTGTTTGTTTTCCAGGAGCCTGTTCGCCCGCAGAGTGAAGGACACGCAGCCGGTGGAGAACAGGGATCCTGGCTGGAAGCTCTTCGGAAAAGTCCCGCCACGAGAGGGGCCCGTCAAAGACCCCAAGAAAATCCAAAAGGTATAATGTCCTCGCTTTCCTGAACATTGCCATGGGAACTTATGTTAAAAGTTCCTGTACCTAACTTTCTTCATGTTGTTAAGTAAAATCCTTTCACATTCAGTATATTGGCACACCAGCAATTTGTGGGGAAAAGTTGGACATTGGCTAGAAATGCATTTGGCCCACAGCTAACAGGTTATTGCCCTTTTTCCCTCGTGCTTCCTGCCCAGCCCAGTGCAGGTTTATAGTCGAACGTTAACACTGGCCAGACCAGGGTCAAGCAGTGTCAACTGGAAACAAGTTGTGCTAACCGCAGCTAAATGCTATCATCGGCAAAATGACCTTTTTCAACAGCGGTATGATGATGGGAAATATTAAATCTCATATGACCTGTATATTTTGGTGAGGGCAATGTGTTTTTTTTTTCCATACTTGACAGTTTTGACTGCACACTTTCTGCAGTCTTCCTCACAGTTGGTTATATGATGTAACTCTGATGCGTCTTGTCAGCTGATTTTACACAGGTTTGGGCGCCGGTGGAGGTGGGACAAGATCTTTTTTAAGCCTGTTTAGCTTGCTAGGTTTGTGTCCCTTGAAGTGCTGCAGCCTGTGCTTTTTTGTACACTGTATGTTTTTGAAAGTGCTCAGATAAGCTCATGAGCAATAGTTACCAGAGGAAAAATAGGGCATAAGTGAAGGCCGTTCCTTGTGGCTAATGTTTGCAATCTCGGTTCATTATCTCTGACTGACTGTAACTGTACAATCCCAGGAGGCTCACTGACTGATGGACAGAGAACATCCAGACGATAATACTGTGGCTATTCCTCACACTACAGTAGATTCAGTCTTTTTTTTTTTTTGTCTTGACTTTGTTATACGTTTGTTTGGACATTTTGGGTGAGAGCTGTGAAATACGCTTTGGAAAACAAGCCAACATAGAGTAGGCCATGACTGGGGAGTTTTCTGGTACTACTTATTTAGTATGAATTTGTTAGATGCTGCCTTCATGTGCCCTGGGAAAGATGATCCTTTACGAGTGCTTCACGTTCAAGTGCTTTTGTGGTTGTAGCGGTGAAACATTAAACATCACTTATTTTTGGACTATGGATTTCAGTGTTTAGTTCCACTTTATTTATTTATTTCAGTGACATCACTTTTTGTTCAGAGTGTCTTTTTTCACCTTGAGCTAATAAGGCATAAGTTTATGTCTGAACACGAAGAGGAAGGGTTAACCCGTCGTGTGACTAATTGTTGCTCCTGTGAGGGTGAACCTGAATGCATGTTGGCCTCCATCACTTGTTTAGTGGCCAGCTGGACACACCATACTCCCTTTGCCATTAAGGAAGCAGACGGTAGTGTCCAATTAAACCGCACAAGAACTCTCCTCTTGTAAACCAAACCTGGGACAAGATGGCAGCGTGTAATTAGAGCCTCACAGACCTGCTATTGTCCTCTCTCTGCCGGAAACCCATTTGCGCGTTTGTGCTCGCTGGGTTTGCTTGTTTGCTTTTTGGTCCATGTACTAATGGTTTCAAGCAAATTTGTCTTATTCAGATTGTAGCTGTTAGGGCTGCACAATGTTGACACAAAAACAATACACAAAAATCTTCTTTGAAAATTATTTGGTTTCATGTGGACAGCGCCCTCTTCTGAAGGAGTTTCTCCGACCTTCAGAGTACCTCTGAGGGACAGCCACATGACTAAGATAGACAGTGATTCCATCCCGGACTTATTTTAAACACTTTAGAATATGCTTTATTTATCTGTTGCAGCAGAACCTGAGATCACAAGGCTCGACAGTTATGATTGGTGAACATTTATCACTCATATGTCAGAGACGGAAGAAAAAAAAAACCTTCAGCCTCTTGAGGTTATGTTATTGCAGTAGTCAAAACCTCGATTGCGAATCAATATCGATGAACCTCGCAGCTCTAGTAGCTGTACACATTCTTCATTGGTTGAAATGATTTCTCTGATTTCTTTTGTGATATTTTTGAATGATTTCATGCAAGAATCATCAGTCCAAATGGTGTGACTAGTTTAGATGCATTTACTTATGTGAGTTATGTCCAAATAATAATAATAATGAGCTTAAGGTTGATATTCCTTTCTCTCACAGCGTCCCTTGTGTAGAGTTGGCCTCGTCTTATCAGTGTAATCTAATATGACCCATGGAGTCGGTTAACAAGACTGGGGTTTCAGCTTTTGTCCTGCTCTGACGTCTTTATTTGCTCAAGTAATTGCGAGCTGTTCACACAAACCACCTCTCCCCCTTTTGAGAATATGTTTTTTCACATATGATTTACTCCTCTCTAAGAGACGGCCTTTCAAAAAGAACACATGTGCTTTTGATATGTAAAGTGCCGTCGTTGTGTGTCATTGCCACGCGATGAAGGAAACGGCTCCTGCACCTGCAACAGACCCTTGGAAATTATTGTAGCGTTTTACAGTATTGTTATGTAAAGACGGCAATGTCATTTAAATCATCCTAGCAGGTTCACAGACTGTCTTTAAACACTCAGTAATACCATCCACACATTGTCTTTTTTGTAATTGCTATTTCAATTGATTTTATCATTTTGATTCGTAATTTTTCTGGAAAGCTCCTTCATTTTGAGTATTATATCATGAAATTAAAAGTAGATGGATTGATTGAATGAAAAATGCCAAAAGTAAGAAATTACTAGTTTTGTTTTGTTTGTTTTTTATCCCTGTAGTGGCTTTGTAGACTGGATTTCCATCTGACTCATAAGCTCATTACCTGTGAACTGGATGACCCCTAGTTTTGAGGTCATTATTCAATGTTATGGCCTGGCTGTAAAGAAAGCAAACACGCAACCTCCTTTTGGCACCATTTTTGGATTCAATCGTTACTTTCATACGACTAAAAGCAGCGCAGCAGACATTTCAAATTCCCGGAGACCTCGCTTCAGCACACCTCCCCGACCGGATTAGCCCGCTGCCTGTCTGCAACCCGATCCATTTCCTCTGAGCTCCATTGGGCGCGTCTGCCAGGCCACCTCCGCGCACTCCGAGCCGCTCTCCTGTCTCACACACACACACACGCACACACACACCATCCGCCGCGCATCCCCAACCAGCAGCAGCCGCGCAGAGGGAAAGGGGAGAGAGCGTGGGGGGCTAGCATGCCTCGAACGGTGCCTCCAACGCGGGCTGTGACAGACTGTACTCAGCCTCTCCTCCTCCTCCATCACCATCTCGACCTCCCGCTGTCGCCGCTCCTGCAAAGAAGGGTGTCCGGTTGCCAGGAGGAGTGAGCCCTGGGAAGCAGAGATGACGCCAAGCTAGGTCTGTTTTTGGATTCGTCAACCCCCCCCCAAACTACACTAGCGGAGGAATCGGCAGCGTTCATGGTAAGTTGGATGTAGAGGTGGAGCGACGAGGGGAGATGGCTGGCTGCGTGGCTGTCTCCTCGTCTGGCTGGGTGCATCAGAGGACATTTATAGTCATCAAAAACAAGAGGAAGAGGTTGGATCGGATTTCACGTAATAAGCCCATTCAAGCAGGGGATAAAGATCGCTTGTTGACAATCCGTTTCCGCTGTAGAAAGATAGATTTGTATTATTTTCAACGTGCCGCCAGATGGATGGCTAACCTACATAGGTTTCCAAAGCACGTGTGTGTGTGTGTGTGGCTGCCTCCATCCGGATCGGTTTTGTGTAGGGCTGCAACTAATTATTTTGTAATCGATTAATCTTTAGTTTATTTTCACGATTAATCGATTGGTCGAATGTTTTCATTTTTTTATCACATAAAGCTAAAGTGGCGCAGCTTGAGGACGTGTTGATGGAGTAAACTTAAAGTAAATGTTTGTTGGAGGCTCTTGGCGCTAATTCTGATTTCTGATTGGATGAGACACAGACAGATATTCATGAAATTTTCAATGTACAAAACACTACAGACCCTAACTATAAAAAACGAAGTCGATTTTCATCAAAAAATACTACATTTTCATGTCATTTTTGCTCTATTTGAGTCTGTGTGAACCAGAAAACGATTAATCGATTACTAAAATAGTTGTCGACTATTTCAATAATCGATTAGTCGTCGATCCATCGATTAGTTGTTTCAGCCCTAGTTTAGTGGGATTTCCCGGAGCCGTTTGCACCTTTACTGGAGCTAATGTGTATCGAGTGGGTCAAGTCAATACCGTGCTGTTTGGTTTGGCTCGACGGGGACTTGTGTTTCCAGACCAAAAATAATGACTCAGGTGATATTTTACTCATGCATTATTGGCTAAAGAAAAAGCATATGCCCTTTATCTCATAGTCTTAACAATTAGGCCTCTCACTATAACAACATTTGAAGTTCGATATATTGAGGCTGGAAAATATTGCGATAAACGATTTTATTGAAGACCTTTTAATGCCACAGAAACTAACTCTAAAGCTTATTACATTATTACATTAAACCTTTGTTCAAAAAGTATTTAATCTTAAGCTATCCCAGAATAAACATGAAATACAATGAAACACAACTCCGGGTTAAAAATATCACATGAGAAAAATGGTGGGAAAAATGCAAATAATTGACTGGTAAGATGATATTGAAACCACCTGCTTCATGTCGTCTTACAATACTTTTTATGTTTGTTACTTGGTACGTGATCACTTCACAAGAAGTACTTTTAAATACTACTACTTTCCAGGCAAGGTATTACATGTACAAACCAAAATTACAGAAGTACGAGAATGCTTCATCACGCGTCATCATAGGATTATTTAAAAATTATGTTTGAAGATAATGCCCCTAGTGTTGATTTACGCAATTTAAACGAAATAAGGGATTTAAAAATTGCAATCCACAAACAGCCCTTAGTCTGAAAATGCACACACCACCAACGTATAATAGACGCCCATTAACAAAGCCATACTGTTTCTGTATTGCCTGATAAACCCATTCTCCAGTGAGCCACGCTCATTCAACAGTGGACTGAATGAACGCTCTGGCAGCAGGGCTAATCCTTCATCTGTCGGTGGAGATTTTGCTCAGCGAGCTGCCAGATCAGAGCCTGTATTCCTGAATCATGGCCTGGTGCTACTGTCTGGCCCCCTGCAGTAACTGTGACTCAACTGTTGCTGTCTCACACCCTCATCCTGCCAGAAAGTGAACTACAGTTTTACTGGCATCAATTGTAGGGCTTTTAATTTTTCATGCTTTAGAAATGCTTCTCCCTTGCAAATTGAGTGCCCCTATGTCAAGGGGAGATTAGAATAAACATGGGGAAATGAAATTAATTGCCAGCCATTTTCAAATCAGAGAGCACCCCACTGGCAGAGGTTTTTCAGGCTTTTGACTGTTTTTTCAAGACCTACAGAAAATTGAGTTCTAGTTCTATGTCAACACCAAACCCACCAAAAGAAAGATTAGACTGTCTCCTTTCATCTAAAAAAAAGTGTGTTTGTACTACTTTCCGTTCTTTAATAATCGTCCGTAGAAAATACGTGAAATCTCCCAATATGCTGGTTTCTGACAAAAAGAGCTGAGAAAACGAGCTTTTTGTAATCAAGCTGAACAGTGACTTTGACGTTAATATTTTTTGCTTTAGTGACACCTCAAACATCTGAACAGTGGTTTCCATCTATAAAACAGAAGCACACACTCTCATGTTCTTCTCTCACACGAGAGAGCAGCAAAAAAAGTGCTTCTCTCTCGTGTGACTGTGATGAAAGGTGCCGCCCGGACGCTATGTCCGGATGCGGGCTCGGTGTTAACATTTTTAGCATGGTTATCATGGGCTTTTTGTTAAAGGTTCTGTATCATGCTATTTTAGCCATTCCAAAGTAAAGTATAGGCATTTATATGATATATTGTACCTCTATCACTATGGAGTACTCATTTTTGAGAGAAATATAAGTATTTTGGGGGGTATTTTCCCTACCCGGAAGACAAGACGCTTCGATTCAGTTAACTCCGCCCCTCTCTCCGCTCATTCCACATTCACAGTATTATGAATATAAATATCGCTGCAAAAAGTGAAGTTACTTCACATAATGCAGTTATAAGGAGTTGACATGTGCAAAGCAGTTTCATAAATGGCTAACACATGCGTTTTGATTGACTCACCGCTCAGCATGGCCTCCCCATCGTCGGGTGTTTACGTTATGGCACTCGTGTTGGTTATAAAAGTTAATCCACTTTGATTCTGGCCAAGGTTCACCAAGCATCCATCAGGTTGGTTGATATAGTAGCTGAAAGAAATTCCAACTTCTGGCGAGTGCACTCTTCTTTAGGAAGGCTGACTAGTCCTCTTGTAGCCAAACCATGGATCTAATAGAGCCAAATGCACATCCGTGACATTATTGTTGGGTAAGCAAAATGAACAGGCGGTGTCCACAGTAGGTTAGAAAGAGCTCCGTCTTCACAAACAATGCACCCTCCGGCCGCGGGAGCGTTTGCTTACTGTCCCGGGACAGCACAGACGGTCGGAGACGGAGAGTTTTTTATTTTTTATTTATTTATTTAATTTTTTTTTCTTTATTGCTCTCTTACAACAACGACGACAACGACTGTTTTATGAATTAAAATCAGGCTGTAAGGCATTACATTACAGACGTAGAGCACTTCCGTTCCCTTGTGACGACACAACTGAACAACTCAGTCATTTACCAGGAGAGGGTGGAGCAGCTGCTCAGAGAGCAGGATTCAGGAGGATTACTTAGAACTGCGTGAATGAAGCCAAAAACGCTCTGGGGGTGTTTTTGATAAGGAAATAGCATAACAACATGGCTAAAAACTCCAAAAAGTCGATTTTGCATGATATAGGACCTTTAAGTCTGCTAACTTGATCCCCGTTTCCACCATTACTACGAAAAGCACCCCTAACCAACCTGTTCAAGTGTAACTTGCCTGTATTTGTCCTTACGTTTCGCCATTCTCTCTGGATTTTCTCCTACTCTCGATATCCATAGTCCTTCCCTGGTCTGAGACCACGTCAGATCAAAACGAGTAGCCGCGGTTACTACTTCTGACCTGTGATCGCATCCAGAGCACTGCTGCCACCTGCTGACTCAATAAAGTAATGTCTACAACTAAAAATGTACACCAGAGCTGCACACAAGGCTCGTCCCCTTTAAAAA
This sequence comes from Neogobius melanostomus, assembly GCA_007210695.1. NCBI lineage: Eukaryota > Metazoa > Chordata > Actinopteri > Gobiiformes > Gobiidae > Neogobius > Neogobius melanostomus. Next base: position 501,537 of record VHKM01000806.1, on the reverse strand, counting down.
ACCTAATTGACGTCCTAAAGATGTCATTGGCAGTCAACATTTAGATTTCAATTCTATAGACGTCATTGGCAGTCAATGAGTTAAAAGTACTGTGTTATGCTAAACTGACTTTATCAAGATTGTAGCCATGTTATTTCATCAAAAACTTTCCTGGAGTTGAGTCATCTGTTATCAATATTCGTGTTTACTAAGGTTCTACCACTTTCACCAGACTTCTTGTTGTTTTCATCATTTTGTTGCTCAAATTACCTGCTTTGTGCTAGCAGTCTTTGTTAGCATTTGATTAAAAAAATAAAAATAAATGAAGAAGCTATCTGTTACACTACAGGCTAGGGCTGGGCGATAAATCGAATTCATTTAATTCATGTTTTTAAAAACAGACTATGCGTAAAATGGCTATATCGTAAAATTGTGTCCGGCGCTCCATGTCCGCCACACGTGCGCTCCACAGCGACTGTTTTCGGAAATGTCACCCAAAGAGAATCCAGAGACTATTTGATGATCTCTGTTGCTTTAAAAAGGCGCGCATTGTGTGTTCGGAGTGCGCAATAGAGTTTTCTTCCGCTAAAACTGAGTTTTCCCCCATCTGATCCTCTTCCTCCCCATTTCCCCCATCTGATCCTCTTCCTTCTCTCACCCTGAGCCATGCTCTGAGCGGAGGCACACAGCAGCAGCTTAACTCCGCCCCTTTCCCCTTGAGCCTCCATGGAGACCTTTAAAAAAAAAAGCCAATAAAATTGTTTAAAATCGTAATCGTCCAAACTGAGTAAAAAAATTACATTTTCATTTTTGGCCACATCGCCCAGCCCTACTACAGGCTATAAAACAATGAAGCTTCTTTTTTAATCTTGCTATATATTGGACTGTGAACGTTTGGTCATTGGTTCAGAAATGCACGTAATGCATTGATGATTTTTTGAAATCCTTGACATGATTCACAACAGGCTGATCTTGAATTTGAGATTATGTTGGCCATTGTCTTCATAGAGCTAAATGTGTTTCTCTACCATGTATGCCGACTTCCACAAAAAGTTCAAAAACTACAAATAAAACAAACCACTCCACACATGTTTGAAATGAACCACTTTGTAGACTAATACTGCACAATACTTCCATGAACAACCACAACATCAGCCAACGTAGCATCCATATGCTAACGTGAATATCACATTTTTAATTGCGCCGTTGAAACAGTCCAGCCCGGCGACCTCCGCTCCAGACCTCCTTGTGAAACCTGATTTGTGACCACTACGCCGCTGCCAGCCGCCCACTCATCACATTAGTGTCAGAACAGAACCCTCTGTGTTCTGTCGTTATTTAAACCATAAAGTCCATCAGCAGCCCATCCAGCAGCCCATCCAGACCCCCCATCCCCAGGCCGCGAGAGCCTTTACATCACAGCAGGAAATAGGAGAACTCGCAGAAAGCAAAGCTGGCGTGACCAAGCAGGTTATCACGGGATATGGTTGCTATGCTCTTGCTGTGCATAACTACAGTACTAAAGCTCAAAATAGTTTGGTCTCCTATCAGATGTTGCATTCATTAATTTGAAACGTAAAATGCTTGAGCTAGCGTTGTCAGTTGTTCTTCTGCTCTCATGTCTGCTTTTCTTGGCACCTTTCACCAATAAAATCCCATCAAAATGCATCCAAAAGGAAGGCAAACTTTGTGTAACAGTATCCCGTTACTTGTCGCTGTCCTGACCCATATTCCCTCTGCTTCTCACCTTGCCGGTATCACCTGCATTGCTACTGGATCCGTGCCAAACACTCCTCTTCTTTCCCTCCTCCATACTACTGTCTGCAGTGTCCAGCATTCAAAGCGCTGACTTGTCTTGAATATGAGATACTTTTAGTTCCTTTGGGCACACACAGGCTTTAATAGACATTAGCAAACAGTACATGCTCTGACACACACACACGAAACAATTAGTCTTGACTGGGAGACGGAGGAAGTCGATTCTGTAAATATAGGACTGAGAGTCTGTAAATAAAGGTTCTAGTCTAAGCTGATGTTATGAACGCCATGTATAGGTTTGTCTCTAAATATTAAATGGACTACTCTCGGCGTTCATTCCAACCCATTCTAACCACATTTAACTGCTCATTGTCTTAATTATGTAGCGGTCTGACTCTAAATCACATAGGAATGATGGCTGATGGGGCTGATGGCTCTACTGCTGTTGTGGAAATTGTTTGGAGTTTTGTGGATTACGTTGGATGTGACAGACAGCCAGTCAGACTAGTCTTTGGCTACTGTTTTATCGAAAGGTTAGTCTGGGATCTCGTCTGTGCCAGAGCTCAGATGAGCACCATTGACGGGCGGTCCATATCAAAACAATCATGGCAGCTCACGCGATTAAAAAGCACTAAAGCAGTGATTAGATTGTCCTAAAATTGGACGGTGAGGCTCGTAATGCATTAGCTACAGTTAAATGTCTGAAAAAGTGCAGGTAAACCATTTTTTTTTCCTCAAAGCAAACGGGGTAGATAAGATTACTGTTAAAATGTGTGAGAGCCGCCTGCAAATTTTAATGAACCTGCCAACCATAAGTCACTTTATTAGCTCTTGACTCTGCATGATGCTACTTATGTTGCCTGGATAATCTGCCCCAGAAAGCAGGCAAATAGAAACGGCTGAGCTAACATTTCATCAGATTAAAGTCTCACCATGTTGTTTTAATTCCCTTTATTTGCCCCCGGGGAGCAGTGAACAGGCGTCATAGGCGCATCAATAACCTGGATATTTTCTGCCGCTGGGCCGTCCCTGCGCCGCTGTGGTGTTAAGCCGATTGCCCCAAGCCTGCATTATTAACCTGCTCAAAGCCACCGCACGCCATTTTGGCTTCAACAGCTCGTGTTGCACTTGTCCTGTTTATAGTGGACTCTAATTAACCATCAGGAGCAAAAGGTGATCCGTGAAGGCTAAAATAATACTATGTTCAGAGATTTTCATCAACTGAATAAAATGGACGAGGAGCTATTTTAATTAAAATTCTTCATTTTCAAGCCAAGAGCCCCAGGCCATTAAAATCCAGCATCATAGAAACTAGTCAGCTAAAGTCTATCATGCGTTCTTTTCTGGTATTGGAATTTGCCATTGCTCTTCTGTAGAATTTAGCATACGTTTTGTTTTTGCACTGGAGTCAGCTGATTGGTGACCACCTGTTAAGGCTTCTAACCTTAACCTCTGTCACGTGACCTGCTTCGAGGAGGCGATATCGCACCAAATACTTAACTCATTAGACTCCTGCTGACAGGACATGGGAGTGTTGTGTCACATGGATGCACAACTACAAAACAGATGCATATAATAGAGCAGGGGTCCAAATCCGGCCCTCCAGTCCTCTCTCCTCTGGCCCCTTAGACTCTTTTCGAGAAATAGAAACTTACTCTAAAATACGTGGGAGAGCATGGTCCCCTGACTTGTGACTAGAAAGAAAATCAGCAAACGTACCTACCCCTGTAATATAACACAATTTAGATTTATTCCTAGCTGCTGTGGATTTACAAAATTGTATTGCGATTTTACATTTTTAAGTGTCAAAACAGGATATGCGATCCATATATTTACATCGCACAGAGCAAATGGCTGGAAGCTTTAGTAAATACTATAGCAACACATTAACCCCACTTTACTGATGTCCAAACAGTCGCACGGGCCTGCAGTAGTTGTTAACATCGTGCCCGTGTCGTGTGCGCAGGAATATGAAACGAAGAGTGGCAGAGCTGGAGCAAGCAACCCAACGTCTCCGCGGCAGAGTGTGAGGAAGAACCTGGACTTCGAGCCGCTGTCCACGACCGCTCTGATCCTGGAGGACAGGCCTGCGTATGTAAACGGCATCTTGTCACCACTCTGCCCAAATACAAATGTTTCTTCAGCTGCATGTTGCACTTGTTATCGTTAGGACTGTGTTTTCAATATTCATAATGGCTCAAAGCACATAGGAGACCGCGCAGATGATTCCATGTCTAACTTGTGCCATCTAGTGCTAAATCACTGTATTAAGTGAATTACTTTGATTTAAGATAAATACTCAAGACATTTATGTGAAAACCAACATTTCCGTGCTACAAAGTCAAAATGACGAGTATTTGGGTCAGCAATACCTGTTAACAGAGCATTTTATAAAACATGTTGCTCATCCTGGGTTTCAGTGGGGCATTAAAAAGCTTTAAAATTGATTTCAAACTGGCATAAAATCAAAATTTCTTGGAAAATTATGACATTGCTCAAGAATTTTGACTGTATAAGTTAATTAAAAATACCAAAATGATTTTAACATTTAGTCATTTCTCTTTCCTCTCTTTGATGAAATGTTTGCAAATCCTAAGAAATTTTGGCATTGAAATGTAGCATTTGGTCATTAAAATGGCATTTAAAAAGCATTCAATTTGACTTGCTTCTGCCCATGTAAACCCTGTCATCGTCCTTCACATGTTGAGCTAAATAACTATTTATCAACAAATAAACAAGCGTATTCTATTTGATGTTCTTACAGTAGTGTCTTGTGTTGCAGTAACTTACCCGCCAAACCAGCAGAGGAGGCGCAGAAACACCGGCAGCAGTATGAGGAGATGGTGGCTCTGGCCAAGAAGAGAGGTCAGTGCTGCACAAAGACTAAAATACATTGTGCTATCTCAAAAACTGCTCTAATATGTGAATAGGACAAAACAATCGAGAGGTGTTTAAGTGCCAATTACTCACAGAGAGTAATCCAAAAGTGTATCCAGATTCATAGTTGTTTATTATAAATGAAATGTGCTTTTTTTTCTCTCCCTCAGAGATGAAGGAGGTGCAGAAGCGGAGGAAGCAGCTGGAGGACCGGTGTAAACTGGAGGAGAGCATCGGCACCGCGGCACAGATCTGGAACCAGGAGATCCTGCCCAACTGGAGCGCCACGTGAGACACACCACACTTCTGTAGAGCTGGAATATGTTTCTGCACTGTAGGCGTGGCACTAAACCTTTAATAGGAGTTGTGAAATGTACAACAGACTCACAGGTAGAGCAACATACACAGATATGTAATGTGGGGGTGTACTGGTACGGGGGCTTCTTCAAACGGTACTCGGGGTCAAGAAATCATTTATTTTATGCTTCTTTTGCAATGCAAGGTTTAAGGTGGGTGTTTACGAGTGGTTAACACCCAGTGTAAACGTAATATTTTAGATTTTTTTGTGTTGCTACATGACAAGCCATGACTCAATTATAATATCAGTGTTAACTGACAAATTTGCAGTTGTTCCCTGTTTAATTGTATTTAACCTCAAAATTCAGTTTTCTCAGTTTCGTTGATACACGCATAGACCATAAGGCAAAGTAACCACAATTATGAAAACAATTTATTAATAGTAATTTTGCTATTTTCATTCCAGAGTGTTTTCAGACACGACTCTATAAGAAAAAATATGTTTAATCCGAGTAAATGTTCCCTCTGTAGGTGCACGTCCCGGCGGGTCAGGGATCTGTGGTGGCAGGGTATCCCTCCCAGTGTCCGGGGCAAAGTGTGGAGCCTTGCTGTGGGCAATGACCTCAACATCACTCACGGTACAGTCGAGAGTGCCTTTTAATCACTGTGTTCAAAGGGGTTCAACAGACTCTGCTTGTGCAGTTAAGGAAAGTCTGATAGAGGCACCGAATCACTTCGTCAGATCCAAAGTTGGTGACTCGATTTCCCACAAGATATCTAGCTTTCCTGATTTATCAGAATTAACTTTTAATTTCATTCTGCTATTTGAAAATACTTGGCGGTGGCATTTTTCTGTTTAGTTTGTAATTGTAGTTTTCCATTTGTGAGCGACTCCCAAAGGTTACACTGTAACATATAGCCGTGAGCGTTGTTGCAGTTTGTCGGACACAGAGCTCTTGTAATAGAAAAGCCGGCGCAGAGAGGAGAGGGCACAGGAGTGTTCCCATTACCAGCAACACGCTCCAGTGATTTTACTGCACAGGAGGCCAGAGAGAGAGGCACAGAGTAATGGTCGTTTTCTGCCTGAGGGTAACTGTCTGATAAGCCTCGCCATTACACACAGCACTATCGCAGCTGCACACTCACTCCTAAACAACAGCTTTCGGTCTCCAGCTCCAATACTACCCTTTTAACGCCTTACAAAGCGACAATGTCTAACCAGTATAATGTTGAGCTTCTTTAAAATGAAACTTGTACAAACCTTGAACCACATGTTTGTTAGTTGTTTTTGTGTTTGTGTAGAGTTTAATAAGCTGTATTTGGGCTATATTATTGTCTATGGTGTAGTGTTTGTGCCGAATTTTAACATAGGTTGTGTGTGAGCTCATACTAATGAATTGTTTTATCATTTTTAGGTTAATAATGATTGTTGTTGTTATTGTTATATTGTTGGCAATCTACATCTTGCCCAGGGACTGCAGTTGAAAATTAGCTTTGGAGCTAAAACTGGCACATTCAGATTCAGAAGATTCAGAAAACTTTATTGATCCCTCAAGGGCAATTAATTTGCTGCAACCTCCAACAGATATTGCACAAACAAACACATCACAACATTCACTGTGTGTCACTTCCAACGGTACAGACAATAGCAGATAGTATAACAAAAAGGACACATTTCAAAAAGGTCAATGTCACTTAGTAAAGACACTCCCTTCAGAATTCAACAATTCAGTGACAGAGGGAACAAAAGAGTTAGCAAAACGATTTGTTTTCCGAAAGGGTACATAAAAACGACGACATTTACAGTGATGTTAATTAATGTGCATTGTCCCTGTTTAAATAAACTAATAAATAAATAAATATTTATCACACAGGATCAGTTTACTGGCTTGACAACTGCTTTCATTCAGGCACATTTAGCATTTAGATGTTGCCTTGTTATACTTGTATAAGTATGACATGTTATACTTTCCCTCTGTTCTCTCCTCTACCTCTAATGCCCAAGGATTTGCAAATGAAGCTTTATGTTGGAACAACACAAGCTCACAGAATCTATTATTCATATCCAGGTTTCCACCAGCAGAGGTCAGGAGAGGTCACAGCTCACACACAGGGAGCAGGGACTGGAGCTCAGAAATTCCTTCATTGTCAGCAAAAAGTGAACGTTGCGTGTGATCCTCATGATCTGGGGATGAATAATCATTTTTCTTCTTTCACTTGTGCACAGAGCTGTTTAATATCTGCTTGTCCCGGGCCAAGGAGAAGTGGAGGACCTCGGCAGCACCTGCGCCAGAGAACAATCCTGAGGGTAGGTCGGTCAAGAGAACTTCGTTATGCCATCAGATGTCAAAATGCTGCTTTACATTTTCAGCGCAACACCAGTTTATCTGTGGAGCATAATTCGGACACGGAGTAATTGAAAGCGTGTGTAATACTTGTTACATTGTAGATACTCAGCCACATGATGGTTTGGAGGAAAGCTCTTGGTAAACCTCTCCCCTAGTTTCATTCATTTTCACAGTAAAATTTACGGTAGGATGAACTAACAGTTAACATTACATTGTGCTGCTGGACTGTAGCAAGATTGAAGAATTCTTAAAAATTGGTATTTTATAACGCTGCTTGATTATTAGTCCGCGCAACATATGGACATATAGAGTAGGTGCGTTTTATGTTTGCCAACTACAACACGGCGACAACGAAAGGATGCAAGATCTGCTGCTGCACATTCACAAAACGCCAAGAGTTGTTTTTAACTGTAGACTATGCTGTGACTGGATGAAGCTCATGTAGCTTTAGCCAATCAGCAGCAAATGCTCTGCAAAAAGTCCATCCTGTTCACAAACAATTTTAACAGGAGATATCCGATCGATATTACTGAGCTCATTTGTGTTGTAATAGTCGATAGTCAAAGCTGTGTTTGTGTCCTGTAGATGCAGGTTCGTCAGACCGAGAGTCCAGTCTGGAGCTCATTAAGTTGGACATCTCCAGGACATTCCCACAGCTGTGCATCTTTCAGCAGGTACAGCCGAACCTCAGCATATTCAGCATATTTTGTTTTTGTTCCATCAGCTTCTTCTGCCATGACATAGAAGTGTTGTTTTTATTCAGGGCGGGCCCTACCATGACGTTTTGCACAGCATCCTGGGAGCATACACCTGTTACAGACCTGACGTGGGCTATGTAAGTCACACAGTTCATGAGCCGCATCCTCCCACTAACACACTTCATTTAGTCAGTCTGGCTGAGAGCATAAAAACGCTGCTGTAGATTAGGAAATGTAAGTTTTACTCACACTTGTAGCTTCTCTCAATATCAACATTCTTTACACTTGTGGTGGTCCCATTCTGAAAAGCATTTCCTTCCATGTGTGGGTGATTTAAATTCAGAGAGCAGTCTTTCAAGTAAACTTATCTGAATACAATTTTGCTTTGCAAAGTCCTCACATGTTGAGTCATCTTTACGCTGGTTTTCACACCTTTGTGGTCAAGAAAATCCCCATTTTACAATCATCATTTTAATTCTATAGCCAACTGTACCATCAAGATCAAACCGTTCCAAACTCATTCAATGTAATAGTATAAATAAGACAATGGCAATAGTTTTCAGCTTACTGTGGATCACTTTACAGGTGCAGGGGATGTCGTTCATCGCGGCCGTGCTGATCCTAAACTTGGACACAGCCGATGCCTTCATCGCGTTCGCCAACCTACTCAACAAGCCCTGCCAGATGGCCTTCTTCAGAGTGGACCACAGCCTTGTCAGTTCAGAATTCAAATACTTTCCACTCTAATAATAACAATTAAAGAACTAACTAACTTTCTCATTTCTCAAAAAAAACTAAACACTCTCTCTCTTGTCTCCCAGATGCTGACTTACTTTGCGGCGTTTGAAGTGTTCTTCGAAGAAAACCTACCAAAGCTTTTTGCACATTTCAAGAATAACAACTTGAGCCCAGATATTTATTTAATTGACTGGTGAGTGCCTGGGCTTCTGTTCGTTACTTGAAGACATTTTGAGGTCAGGTTCCACTTGTAGAGAAGGTACTTTCCGTTTGGCTTACACTGTGCCTGCACTGAAGTCGTGGCGCATTCACTGTCAGGGCGAGTTCTAAGAAAACAGGATGTTGGGCCTTCACAGTGTGCGCTTTGCAGTAATAGTAAAGCAATATGGTCAAAGGTTAGTGAGTAATTAAAATGTTACATGGTTTAATTATACAATCAGTTTCGCCCTGGTTTCTGTGGGTTACAGAACAAACACTTGTACTGTACATTATTCAGGCTACTTAAAGTACTTTTGAACACTTCAGCATCAGAGTTGTATAACTGAAATAAAGTGTATGTGTGGAAAAAAACTTCCACAACACCTGGAGTGTGGACTCATGCTGACCCAGTGGAATGTAAAGCAGTTAGAAGTGATGGTCTGTAAGATTGCAAAATGAGGAACAATCAAGTTTACTCCCCCTCCTGATTGGACCAGAGAGCCACTAATACTAATATTAATACTTATAAGAGGGTACACTAGATTTTAACACTGGCAAACACTAAAGAGCAACTAAACACCAAATCAGGTTTTTTTTTTTACTGATAAACTGTCTCAATGGGTGTCTCATAGTGTTGTCCACTGGTCCCTGACATTATTCTGACATTATAGCGCAAACATGTGTCAAATCCTAACTTTGGCCTGAAAACGAATGGGTTGCGCCCCCTTCAGGGTAAACTCTGCTACTAAATTAGAATTTCCTGATTGACTGGAGACGTGTCCACAGCCTCCATAGAACGTCATAAGCCGCACCAGCTCCACACATCGTCATCATCAGGTGTTACCCATTGTCCTGCCCCTGTACCTGTGGTATATAACCAAGTCCCTCCCACGTAATCAGTCTGCTGTGATTGTGCCAATGCAAATGTCTAGGTCAATCAAGACCCACACACTCACACCCCCGCATGTCACCCCCAAACTTCAGAGACCGCCTCTTTCACGGCAATTTTTGACTTTTGTTTGGGGTGGGAAAAGGCTTTGGCACGCCCGTTTAGGTACTCTACTGGTACCGCCACTGTTTTTACATACCGAGATATGTGCTTACCTGAGCTTAGACGAGTTGATGCTTTCTGCGTGCGCTCAGTCACGCAAAAAGACCAAAGATGATGTTAGCATTTGGCCTCTCCAAGTATATTCCTATGGCTCCAAATGGAGTGATGATAGAAGCGACCAAGCTCCTCCTCGGGCACGCACAAAGACCAAACGGGTACGTATCAATTTGTCTAAGCTCAGGTAAGAACATATCTCAGTATGGAAAACGGTGGGCTGTTCTTAACTTTGTCATGCTGTCAGATAGTATACAAATAACTGAATGTAACCTGTCCATGGAAGCCACAATTGACTGCGATTGCTCTGAACAATGAGAAATAATGTATTTTATTTAGCTGCCAAATTTAGATGCTTTAGAATGCTTTTCCAGTGGGTCAGGTTATATGGGCCTATAACGAACATTGTTGACATTAAGTAAGTTAAGGAGACGGGGAGCTAATATGCATATTTCACTGCTTCACACTATCCTGAGCCTCTAGGTTGACTCCTGTCCTCTCCTCTGTCCAAACGCCAGGATCTTCACGCTGTACAGTAAGTCCCTGCCCTTGGACCTGGCGTGTCGGGTGTGGGACGTATTCTGCCGAGACGGGGAGGAGTTCCTGTTCCGCACGGCTCTGGGGCTGCTGCGACTGTACCAGGACGTGCTCACCTCTATGGACTTCATCCTCATGGCCCAGTTTCTCACGCGCCTGCCCGACCTCCTCCCCGGCGAGCAGCTCTTCCAACACATCGCCTCCATACACATGAGCAGCCGCAACCGCAAGTGGGCGCAGGTATGACAGACTCTGACTTTGGTTTTGGACAGCCTGACTTGTTTTGGTGGTGGAAATACAGTGGGTTCAGAAAGTAAAATTAATTCTATGCTGTAGAAGCATGATAATGGAAAGAACTCACAGCTGTGTGAGGAGTACATGCATTATGTAAAGGAAAGGTGCATTTCCTTTTTGTGGTGAAAGCACAGTCGAGAACATAAATGTGGTACAAAGCCAGGTCTAAACAAAGAGAAGCTTCTGTGCTTTAAAGGTAAATAAATGTGTTCTCTGCCTAAATGCAATCCAAATGAATTTAAAAAAATGGCGCAATATGTAAAATCACAGTATTTTCTCACAATTACCATGAAAATCACTGAGGTCTTCATTTGAGGTTTTCACATTTTTGGGGTAAAAATGAAATAGTTTAGTAGTAGTACTTTAAGTTTAGTTTTTATTTCAGTATTCATAACCGTACTCAAATATCTTAATCACTACATACCCACTGTGTTCCCAGGTGCTGCAGGCCTTACAGAAGGACCAGGAGAAGGGCAGCCCGGTGTTGAAGCGCTGAAAAGACCTGATTCAGTCACACTGTCACACCAACCACTCTCCCAGGAGCACAGGTATACTTACCCTGGCTGTGTGGACCTTCCCTGGGACACTGTCGAGGTCTGGTCCGGGACATCCAGCTGCTGTGGTACACCTCCACTGTGGGAATGAGGTGTCAGCTCTAAGGAGAGCACCTGAGGCCTTATTTGCTGTAAACGCCCTCCTGTCACAACACTGTAGCCCAAGAATGTATAACACACTCCAATATCTTCAGACATGAAGTATGACGGGTCAAAACGATGTCTGGAAATGATGCACTTTTATGACTTCACTCAAACTCTGCAGAAAATCTCCCAGCGCTTAACTGTAATTTTGTGTCTGTTCCATCAAGCCATTCGTCATCAGGAAATGAGGTCTGTAGCAGCTTTAAACTGGATCGCAATATTGTTACTGTGTGTCGCTTACACTGGACTCGAGCGTGCAATCGTGTGAGGTTACATTTCATAGTTTTATTTGTGGCGTGACTGTTGACTTTATTTAATATTTATCAGAATAATGAAGGACGAGGTGACGATTATTAATTTTAGTGACATCAATTGGTTCAATAAGGCACAGTTTGGTTAAGTAAACATTGATAAACTTACTGTATACTGGTAGCTCTCATAGTGGTGCGGGGATCAGGGTTTTTTTCAGCCCGCGGGTCCCGCATTTGGAGCAGATTCTAACCCGACCCATTAAAAATTACGCGTTACAAATATGAGCCGTATGAACAGTACCGGCGTGTCATTCTCGCCCCCCCCCGCATAGCGCTGTGCAGGAGGGAGAGAGCAGAGGTAACGCACAGTCACACATACCGTGGAAAATAGGAGACATGAGCTCCACAAAAGCGTTCACTGGATCACAAGCTGCAAAACGCTGCTTGTTTCATGAAAATCCGCTGCATATTTATGTCAAAAACCTGCTGTACATATGACAGTTGTGACTGAATTCAAATTTCAAGACCCGAACCGCGGGCAGCCCGTGGTGCAACCCGCGGTGCAACCCTCGCATCACTAGTAGCTCATATGAAAAACTGTTTTGCAAAATAATAGCCGTTTACAACCTCTTTTAAAATCACCTATAGGTGGACCTATCAGGTGGAGGTGGATTGATTTTTTTTATTTTTTTTTATTACTATAATTTTTATTGTGGGAAAGTCCGAATTAAAGTCGCATTGGACCCAAGACCGAGCCTTGTGGAACACCTTTTAAGAATGTTGGTAGTTCTGATTCCAAATGGTTTGATAGTGTCCACATTGGCCATCAGGTTAGTTACCCATATCCATATATATCTTGCATATAAACAAGGATTTACTCAGCTATGTTGGTGTAATAGATTGGAATTTTTGTTGCAGGGTCAGTCAGTGTTCTACTTTAATGCTGTGGTTTCTCCACCTGCAGCTTTCACTTTGACCATCTGTTAAGCCTGCAACCTCACTGACAGCATTGTGGATTGCTGGTGTTTTTGGGCCAACAGCACAAACTCTTCTTTTGACAGCAAGATCAGAGTGTAAAACAGGAAGTGGTTTTATTTGAGCCGTATTGGGGCTGTGCGCTCCACTGTGCAGCACTAACTATCGATGCACTCCTATCACCCACCAACCCGCCCCTGAATGTTGCGGTTGCACACCGCAAGACTGCAATAATGCTTTTTGCACATACAGTGCCTCTTGAAAGTACTAATACACCTTGGACTTTTGCACATTTTGTCATGTTTACAACCATAAACATGAAGCTTTTATTTTGATTTTTTTACTGAAAGTTCACACATAAGTAACAGACAACTGTGAAGTAAAAGCAAAATGATACATGATTCTGTTATTTTTCATGAATTTATACTTTGTGGAACCCCCTTTTTCTGCAATAACAGCAGCGAGTCTTCTGGGGTATGACTCTACAAGATTTGCACATCTAGAGACTGACATTTTAGCCCATTCCTCTTTACAAAACAACTCGAGCTCTGTCAAATTAGAAGGAGAGCGTTTGTGAACAGCAGTTTTCAGGTCTTTCTACAGATTTTCAATAGGATTTAGGTCAGGATTCTAACACATTAATATGTTTGTTTTTAAACCATTCCATTGTAGATTTAGCTTTGTGTTTCGGGTCATTGTCCTGCTGGAAGGTGAATCTCCGCCCCAGCCTCAATTCTCTTGCTGACTCCAGCAGGTTTTCCTCCAAAATGTCCCTGTATTTGGCTCCATCCATCTTCCCAACTACGTATTCTTACAATCTTCCCAGTCCCCGCTGAGGAAAAGCAGCCCCATAGCATGATGCTCCCCCCACCATATTTGACACTGGGGATGGTGCACTCAGGACGATGAGCAGTGTTAGGTTTGTGCCATACATAACGTTTTGCATTTGGGCCAAAAAGTTCAATTTTTGTCTCATCTGACCAAAGCACCTTCTTCCACATGGTAGCTGTGTCCTCCATATGACTTCTAGCAAACTTCAAACGGGATTTCTCATGGCCTCCTTTCAATAATGGCTTTCTTCTTGCCACTCGTCCATGAAGGCCAGATTAGTGTAGAGTACGACTTATAGTTGTCCCATGTACAGATTCCCCCAGCTCAGCAGCAGTACGTCGCAGCTCCTCCAGAGTTATCTTGGGGCACTTGGTTGCATTTCTGACCAGTGCTCTCCTTGTTCGGTCTGTTAGTTTAGGTGGACGGCCATGTCTTGGTAAGTTCGCAGTGGTGCTATACTCTTTCCATTTCCAAATGATGGATTGAACAGTGCTCCGTGAGATCATTAGGAATGTTATAAAGGCAATTTAAAGCACTCAGAAAAATGCTGTATGAATACTTGTGCATACCCCACTTTTCACTTTTCTACTTTTTGAAAAATAACAATCATGTATCATTTTGCTTTCACTTCACAGTTGTCTGTTACTTGTGTGTGGACTTTCAGTACAAAATTCAAAATAAAATCTTTATGTTTATATTTGTAAACATGACAAAATGTGCAAAAGTTCAAAGTGTATTTGTACTTTCGAGAGGCACTGTATATGTCAGCCTTTTAGTTGTGCCTCTTGTACAGTGGTCTTTTATTTTGGCCATTTAATTCCCAGTCCAAAGTCTTGTTACATAATATTTGGCTTGTGTATGAGTGACACTACCTAAGTCCATACTGTTTTTTTTTATGTGTGATTGTGGTTCGTTTGCTTTTAAATGTCCGTCCCCTCGTGACCCTTCTACTGTAGAGGCCCCAGAGACAAACTTGGAGACAGCAGAAGGTCGCTAATGCTACTGTATATCACTTGAAATGTACAGAAATGGTTTTATTAAATTAAAGAAATTAACTTAAGTTGGTTTCTGTTTCATTTTTTGTGTGTGGATCTTTGATTACCTCTTTTATCATGTGGGGCTCGGGGAGGACCTACTCATAAAGATTTCTAGATTCTTATTTTTCCCCTCAAAGGTTCTAGCACTAAAATTCTCAGGCAAAACAAAGCTTCAACTTTTAATTTGTGAGTGATTCAACTAGGGCTGGGCGATGTGGGCCAAAAGTTATATCCCAATATATTTAGGTTGAATATTGATATACGATATATATCCTGATATTTTTTCCGCAAAGTGAGATCTGTGAAATTAAATGTTAAGTCAAAGTCAAATACGAGTAGTTTTATTGAAAACTCACTATAAAATGTAAACATAAACGCTGTATAACAAAGCTCCGTATGGTCTTAAATAAAAATAGCCTATCAAATAAAATAGATCAATCTTTTTCTGAGAGCAGCATTTATATATAAAGAGATGACAAAATAAAGTGCTCAGTTTAAGATACACTTTTTTAAACATCAGCTTAAGGTTACCTGTTTTTTTGTTTTTTAACTTAATAGCTTATCTGAATTTGAACTATATATATGTGATATGGTCTCATACCATATCTCATTTAAAATATATATTGATATAGCTTAAATATCGATATATCGCCCAGCCCTAGATTCCCCTACATTTTGAATTCAAGTCATACTGACGTCTATTTATTTTAACTTTTGTAATAATTATTCTTTTTCCTATTGGTACAGGCAATGCAGCACACAGTATGCTAAAGTTGTGTTCTCAATAAAGATCTTTGTGGAACTCTAATTTCTTTGGAGCTTTACTCAATGATTCTCAGAAATAATTCTCAATTTATGATAACTAGCAAACGATTTTAAAACGCATCAACATATAAAATGTCTGGTTTTATTCTTGCTGTATAATATATGTTTTATATACATCATAACAGTATGACTGATTTAGTTTACTTCTGTTGACCACACTTGCAAGTTCCAGTAGAAACCTGAGTGCAGAGTTCCTGTCACAGCCACATGAAGTTCTCTTAAACCACAGCCCCTCCACGTCGTCCTCCTCTTTAGTAACGTGACTGTGCTACCTGTTTGTCAGAATCCCATCACTGCTCTGCAGTGGTCTTATATCTCGCATCACCATCTCCTGATAAACCATGAGGACTTCTCTCCTGTGTGTCCTGGGGGCTCTCCTGCTCACCTCAGCCTTCTGTACTGGTCAGTCTCTTACAGGTGTTCATTTTTCATGTTTTCGTTGTTAAAAAAATATATATTTTTTTTAGATGTTCTTGGACCATCTAACTGCTGTTTCAAAGTGTACCCAAGAAAATAAAAGCTGACAAGATCAGATCATACAATGTGACAGACGAGCGGTGTGCCCGAGCTGGAGTCATGTAAGGAAAAATTACAACTGCGCTTTCAATAACTTGGTACAAAACATGTTTGAAGTTGTTGCACATCTACGTTTTCAAACTAAAGAATGGAGTGGTATTCCTTTTGCAGTGGTGTCTGACCTAAAGACACTACATTTCAACATTTATCAATTAAATTCAATTAAACGGAGATTGTCCACATTCTCACATTGTGTTGTTTTGTTTTTCAGTTTTAAGACTAAGAACAACGGTACTATTTGTGTGGATCCAAACATGAACTGGGTTCAGAACATCATGAAGAATCTGGATGAGCAGTCCTTTTAAAACACCACTTTATCTCTGGATGGCCACATCCAACTGATTTTAAGTTGTTCTCCTGTTTGGCACTTTGAGGATTTCAACTAATGCAAGTAATAAAGATGAATAAATAAACAAATGGAATTGTATTGAATACTTGGAAATCTACACATGCATATGGGACAAATGGGGGAAAAGAATGGGAACCATTACTAGTAAACTAATGGCAAATATAGGTCAGAGATGGCTAGAGCAGCCAAAGTATTTACTCAAGAAACGCTAATGTCACTTTGAAATAAATTAGCTAAGTAAAATTAAGTAAAATGTTGTTACCCAAAAAGAGTAGAAAAGGTTCTTGTGTTTGGCAGCACTTAATACATTCAATGAATAATTTGAACGCCTATGATAAACTCATACTTTGCAATTAATTATGAGGATTATGAAATTTGGTACTAAATATCCAAGGATAATGAGGATTTACGTGCAAGTATTTACCAATCATATTCAACGTAATTTTCCCCCCCAACATAATTGTAAACAGCTTGTATTTAACAGGATAGCCTAATAAAGGCAATAGTAAAACATAAATAAATTAGCATAAAATAACCAATAAACAGAACAAAGGAAGACTGGTGAGAGCCACTGTAAAAATAATGAAAAAATATATGTCAACTTGTATGTGTCTTGTCTCTTTGTCTGTTCGTCTTGCCTGTGCCTTGTTTTAAGTTTAGTCTTGACCCTTCAGTTACCATTCTGTGAAATGTTTTTTGTATTGTTTTGGGTTTTTCTTTTGGTTTTCTTGATGTCTACTGTGACACTGGCCCTCATTTATCAACATTGCGTAAAAAAATAGTGTATGCGTAGGTGTATTTGCATATATGCCAGAGGGCGCGTGACATTAATGGACCTGTTTTCCACTCAGATCTTATCTTACGCAAGAGCAGCTGATGGAAATCCTAGCGTCATTTGAATGAAACGCCCAAAAATATTAATGTATGAGGAGGCCTCACCCGCGGGTTTTACGGCACGCACACATGAAACACGGCAAAAAAGAACATTTCTCCAACCAGGAAATGATGAGTAGTTGTTTTTAACACAACACATATGATATTTTTGTGCATGAGGAAGATTATAAAATCTACCAGTAACCCACATTAACTTTATAGCCAATCCAAGATCACATGGTTACTAAATTAAAAAAAGATGGGGAATAAAAGAAATAGGCTAATAATAAAAAGTGACTTCTATTAAATAAGCTGTAGGCTTAATAGGGTTTAAAAAAAAAAATAATAATAATAATATAAAATTAGACCAAATTAAAAATAAAAAAGCGTGGATATAACGCTGCAGTCCGACCGGAGTCTGGACCATGATCTGAACCAGCGAAAAGCGGTCAGCTCCGGTGCCGGGGCAGGACTACGCGTCTTTCGGCCTGAGCAGAGCTTTCCTCCGGGAGGAAACAGGTGCGCGAAGAGCTGACAGCCGACCGGAACCTAACGAACCCGTCCGGACCAAAGACAGCCCTAGGAGACGTGCTTTATTCCCCTGACAAGAGGAGAGCGCGCGGTCACCAGACCCTGTGCACGCCGCTCAAACCCGGACTTGTCCGGACCAAAGAAAGCTGTGGAGCTGTTGAAGGATTTGTTTGACGCCCGCGGGCTACTCGCGTGCACAGAATACGGTCCACGGACTCGGCGCTCAAACCAGCCAGAAGGTGAGGCCCGGTGTCCCGGTACACGGCAGCGGCCGCGGGTGTGAGGCGGGGAATCCACACAAAGTTTGCGTATGCAGCGGTATTTTGTTAACAACAAAAAATGAAACATAAATATAAAAAAATATCATAAGCGTCTCTATGACTTGTGGCAATGCAATTCATGCTGTTAAAAACTGTTTTACAGCGCTGTTTGGTGTTTAGTTAAAATTGGTCATGTAAAAATCACCGCCTGTTTTGGCATTTATCAATCTCCAATCAATTTATCAAGCTCAAATCCTACACCAAGTCAGGAGGTGGTGTTACATGAGACACCAATTTTAACTAAATACTAAACAGCGCTGGAAACAGTTTTTAATAGCATGAATTGCATTGCCACACCGCATATAATCCACATTAGTGATTTAAACATGAAACAAGGCTACAGCGTTTATGGGCAGACTTGATTCATGTTGCGCTGCCACGCCACGGCCGAGCACAGAGGCTCAGCCCGGAGTAGAGACACTAGAACCTGGACTGCAGGCCACAGATACGTTCATGGTGTTTTTATTTTTATTTTATATTTGTTTTGTTTTTAACAAAATACTGCTGCTGCGCAAACTTTCACCCCCCGTGGCCGCTGCCGTGTACCGGGACACTGGGACTCACCTGGGTCTGCACGAGGCTCTGCTCCGTGTTCTGGCTGGTTTGAGCGCCGAGGTTGCGAACCGTATTCCGTGCTCGCGAGTAGCCCGGGCGTCAAACAAATCCTCAAATATTCCAAAAGGCTTCGTCAGTCACACTGACGAAGCCTTTTGGATGAGAGGCGAAACGTTTGGAGACTTCAACTACCGAGTAGCCTACAGAAGATGACTCAAGTAGCCTACCTTCATTGAAAATTCTTTTGCTATTTATTTATTTAGTTAATTGCTTGTTTTATATGTCTAGTCTTTATTATTTTTGGCTTATTTTCTTCAGATTTTGGTTGTGAACACATGGGGCAGTAGTGGGCTGCGGAATAAACAAGTAATTTCATTTGTCATTCACCTGTGAGCCCCAAGATTTGGAGTGGGGCATTCGGACTAGGAAGTGGGGCATTCAGGCAGTGGGGCATTCAGACTATGATCCTGTTAAACAAGGTTAAACAAACCAAAAAGGCAATGGTTAAAAGGCAAACGGTAAACATTTTACTGGGCAAGGGAAGTTAGGCGTTTCTCATGTATGAAGAAAACAACTTTTTACTGTCAACCAAACACATTGATAAATAAGTGACAGAATGAGTTGCTTATCCCGTTTCAAGAACGGTGCCGATCCGTCTCTGTTCATTAACCGTTTTATTTAGACACTAGCTCCATCTGGTGGTTACTCTTGACTCAGCATGACACTTGAAAAGCAATAATACTTCACAGTGGAAAGACTAACTCAGAAATCAAATAATTAGATAAAGCGTTTTGTTTTTTTGTTTTTTCAATTGTGTGAATTTGCCTGATCCATTTTTTGTTTTGCCGCAGAGCGTTCACATGATTCCGCATCAGTACTGTCAGTAAACACAATATTATGCCTGACATTTATTTATAACTCCCATCACAAAACTAAGTGAAAAACGGAAGGATGTGGGTGATTTGTAAGAATAACCAAAAGTTCCATTTAGAGAAGTGGAACACACACAGTTCCTGGCTTTGGACTGGACACAACTTCACAGCTTTAACATGAGTATCTACGGTGTCTTCATGGTTCTTGGTGAGAGCATCCATTGTTTTTGTGAAGTTAGTGTTGTATGTGTTATGTATCATTGGGAAATGAACATTTGTCTGTTGCGCAGCGCTGTATGGTGAAGGACCAGGCCTCGGCAGAGCTCAAATCCCTTTGTATACGGCCGCTCAGGGAGAAGACATCACTGCAAGCTTTGTGTTCAGTCGACCTGGGAACTGGAGGATCCTCTGCAAAAATTACTGCAATAATCAAGAAGACTTGTTGGTGATTTCTTCAAACGAGAGTGCACAGATTGGCAGATACAGCATGGAATATGAGGAGGAATATTCAGGTCATAATGTCCTGTTTGTGAGCGTCACAAATGTGAGCCGCGCTGACCAGGGCCTCTACAGGTGTGTTCTGGAACAATGGGTTGGGCCAACAAGGACGTACTTCCTGCTCACTGACTTTTTCATTCAAGTCGTCACCGGTAATTCATTTTCTTTGCTTATAATTACTCTTTCTAAAAGTTTGCTTACAGTGGGATGAAAATGTATGTGAACACTAAATTGGTCATAAAATGTGGCCTGATCTTCATCAAAATCATAAGAATGAACAAAAAGTGTCTGATTAAACTAATACCACCCAAACAATTACATGTTATCATATTTTCATTGGCCATAACATGTAAACATTCACAGGACAGGGAGGAAAAGTAAATGAACCCAGGAATCTCGCTGAACTGCAGCAGTTTTGTAAAGAGGAATGGTCCAAGATTCTTCCTGATCGCTGTGTACGTCTAATCTGCAACTACAGGAAAGCAGTTATTGCTGCAAAAGAAGAGTCAGCCAGATATTTAATACAGGGGTTCACTTACTTATTCCATGCATGTTGTGAATGGTTTATCTGCAAAATATCTTGATAAACTTGTGAATTAATTTTTCTATTGATGATATCACGTTGTCCAGGCCCTGAGGCAGCAAAACAGCCCCACACCATGATTCTCCTGCTCCAGACTTCACAGTGAGGAGAGGGTTATAATGTTGGTGTGCTGTTCCATTTTTCCTCCACACATGATGTTGTGTGTTCCTTCCAAACTATTCAACTTAGGTTTGCGAAAGAGCTCTTGGATGCTGCAAAGGACAAGGTAAGGCAAGGCAACTTTATTTATACCACGCATTTTGTACACAAGGCAACTCAATGCGACTACTGGAAAAATATTCAGTGGACTGATGGACCCAAAGTTGAATAGTTTGGGAGGAACACACAACGTCATGTGTGGAGGAAAAATGGAACAGCACACCAACATCGAAACCCTGCACATCACTGTGAAGTCTGGAGCAGGAGAATCATGGTGTGGGGCTGTTTTGTTGCCTCAGGGCCTGGACAATGTGCTATCATCAATAGAAACATTAATTCACAAGTTTTTCAAGATATTTTGCAGAAAAACCTGAAACATTCACAACAGTATGTGAGTAAGTAACTGAACCCCTGTATTAAATATCTGGCTGATCCTTCTTTTGCAACAATAACTGCTTTCCTGTAGTTGCAGATTAGACGTTCACAATGATCAGGATGAATCTTGGACCATTCCTCTTTACAAAACTGCTGCAGTTCAGCGAGATTCCTGGGTTCACTTACTTTTTCCTCCCAGTCCTATGAATGTTTACATGTTATGGCCAATAAAAATATGATAACATGTAATTGTTTGGGTGGTATTAGTTTAAGCAGACACTTTTTGTTCCTTCTTATGATTTTGATGAAGATCAGACCACATTTTATGACCAATTTAGGCAGAAATGTGAGAAATTCCAAAGTGTTCACATACATTTTCATCCCACTGTATGTTGGTCATGTAAATAAAAGACAAACCCTGACACCAAAGTAGATTGTTTTGAGAAATAGAAAACAACTAAAATTCTCAACAACAAAAACAGACAGAATATTATGAATTCCTTAAAAATGTTCCTAGGGGAAGACTCCCAGACCCCCTTGCTTAGAAAATACAGTCAAACAAAAATACCTTTTGTAAACAACGATGATAGAATTTGGGTCATCATGGGGAAGCTCGGCCCCCCGTCTTGTGACTAGAAAGAAAATCAGCAAACTTACCTCTGTTGTAGAGTATAGCCAAAATATAAAATATATTAAGAGCATTTTTTTTTTAGATCAATCAATTATTTATAGCACTTTACAACACCAAGAAGATTCTACTGCTTGAGAATTTAGTAATTTGGTTGGCTGAAAAGTCTGATTAATGTTGAGTGTCGATGTAATTGGACAGCCAAAACATCAAATATTGCGAAAATGGACATTTCCTAAGCGCGGACCATAAAAATAGACCCATCCATCTTCAGCGTCTTACAAACCTGTGGCGGGGTCAGCAGATTGTCAGACAGTCTGACAGAGACTTCCTCATCACTTATAAGTAAAGGAGGAAGTCATAAATGGAGGAAATCTTTTTTATAAGATAGTAACACTAAAGCATTAGGTAAGGCACTAAAGCATTACTACTTATATTATTGATATTGTAGTAGAGGTTATCAATGGGACTGATTTGTCTGATTGGAGAACGTTTCCCATCTCTTCTTGGGCTTCTTCATCCTCATTTCAAGATGAATGTGAAGAAGTCTTAAATAAATAGTACTGAGTATAAATACCTCAATTGCTCGAATAAGAAGTATAATTTACAGTATAACTTTTCCTTTTGTCCCAACTCCATCCTCCCCGGACCCAGAAGTTGCGCCCACACTCACTGACCCCCTTTACAATGGCACAGGCTCCTCTAGACTCTCTGAAGATCCTCCCTGCCCCACAGCAGCAGCACATGGTCAGTTTTCTTTCTCACCACCCCTCCCATTTTTAGATCTCTCTACTTTGTACCCAAACTGTGTGTCTTTTGACAGGGGTTCTACCTTATTTGGCCCTGACTCTTGTGATCATCATATCAATAACTTTGCCCTTTCTGTATCGTATGAAGAAAGTCAACGAACAAAGTGCGTCAATCTGAAAATATAGAAAGATGAAGGAAATCAATGTGCTAAAGTGTTCCTTTTTCAATTTTTTTCTAGAATCTGCAGCCACAGAGTGCAGTCCGGTGTCAAAGGTGAGCGTGTTGCGCATCAATCTTATACGTTTTCAGATACTCTTTGTGAAGGGCAGCTTACGAACAAAAAACAGGGTAGAATTTAACTGTTAACTGTTCACTAACAAGGATTTTTAACTTTTCACATCAATATCTCAAAATTGGGCCGATTCACATAAAACAAAACAAAAACTGTCGGTAGTGATTTATAACTATGAATAAATGCTTAATTCATAATGAATTCATGCATGACTTTATGCATGACTTCATCATGTAATAACATGAGTTAATGAGGTTTCATGAATAAATATGAGCAAATTCATCAGGATCATGATACTCATTATCATCAATGAGTTCATTGCATTAATGAACTAATTGCATGACAAACTAATTTATTTATTTATTGGTTTATCTGATCGGGACAGAGCACGTTAATGAACATACATACATGGGTCTCATGCATGTAAACAACCCACACCGGATTGTAGCCTTGGGTTAATTTACTGTTTTTATATGTCCAGACTGAAGAAGACTCCAGTAATGTCATGTACGCAGAAGTGGATTTTAGCAGAATCAGCAGCAGCAGCGCCCCCCGGTGCCGGACTGAGGCAGTGATCTATTCAGTCCCTCGGGTCCAAACTGAAGAGGCTCCTTTGTACTCCACTGTCTCTTTACCACAAAGCTCACCTCCATCTTAACAACTCAAGACATTTTTTTTTTTTTTAAAGGGAAGGGAACTTTTTCTTTATTAACTCACGGTAGTTTGGAGAATTATCAAAAGGGCTAACCTGACTGTAACCAGCTAGTTCAAGAAAGTCCTTCACTTTATGGTAAAGAATATTCACAAAACTGTATTTCTCATTTTTCTCACTGATGTAAAATTAGAGTAAAATAGCTATGGGTTCATTTGTAATTTAAAGTAAAAAAAAAGGTGAAAGGTGGTTTCATTTTGCTCTTCAAGCTTCCGCAGCTTTGTCAATCTGCAGTTCTATACAAATGGAGCCCAATAAGACGGTCACATCACATGTTGAAAATAACTTAACTCTCATTCCAATTGGTGTGTGCATCTCAATAACCTGTCAACAATATATCAGACCCACATTAATGCTACATTCTCAGGTCAGTTCCTGTTCTAACGACTAAACATGAGCAAATAGGTCGACATGGAAAAAAGCAACGCCCCCATTTGACTGATGCCTCTCACATTTACAGACAGTCAGGGCCAAATGCTTTCATGGGCTCCTCAGGTTGGTGAAAGGTGAAAAAAATAACTCCTAAGCCAGACCAGGTCGAACTTTGTCCCTATATTCTGCGTGGCACCATGTGGTTTAGAGCCCAAAGCCTTTGTGATGACTGAAGAACTGAGAGAATTACAGCAAGTTTCACTTCGGGGGGTTTGTGGTCTGTTTTGGAGGATTAACATTTCGAGCAGTTCCTGTGATGGAAACAAGACGCAAATGTCTCGTCTTAGTTCTGATTCTCGGTGAGTTGCTTTGATGCCATTTTGATTTTGCTCCTGTGTCATTCTGTTGTTGGCTTAAGTATTCGTATGCTAAAACTTTAAGGTGATCTGGATGTGTCAAAAGTACTGACATTTATTTGTCTACATTTGTATTTTTCATGGTTTGAAAAAAAAAAAAGGCATTGGCTGCACCATATACAACCAAAATGTATGTTATCATAGGTTTATTTTATTTTTTTTACGTACTAACTTTTCACAGAAACGGCCTAAACCAAAAATGGATGTGCAAAAGTTCAGTTTTAGCTTATGATGTTCCTAGTTTACTTTCATTTTAGCCTTGAAGTCCTGACTTCATATTATTAGACTTATTTCAACGCAATTTGATAAAAAAAAGAAGCTTTCCAGTTTAAAATGAACAGTTGAAATGGCCAAATAAAATATTAAAATATATCATTATTGCAATATACAAGACGCCCATAGTATTGTTGATACAGCCCAATGTTAAAGGAAAAACATGTGGATTTCAAAACATTTGGCTGAACGTAAGTAAAGTAAATGGTAGTTATTATGTTTGGTTGTTGTTTTGACCAGTGCTGCATGAAGATGAGCGACCTGCCCTCACCAGAGCAGCAGCAGAGACCTACACAGTCACTGAAGGGAGAGACATCAGCATCAGATGCCAGCTTCACGTGACTGGAGACTGGATGGTCTTCTGTAAAGACCACTGCAAAAACAGAGGGAATGTTCTGATTGAGACTTCAGATGTCATAGAGAAGAACGGCAGATACAGCATTCGTCACACAAGGCAGCGCTCCGATGTCCACATCGTACGTGTGAGCATCAGTGACGTGAGGCTGTCTGACACCGGGCGGTACAGCTGTGGAGTGGAGCGCTGGGTCGGAGTGATAAAAGCAGATTATCAGCACAAGGACTTTTTCATTCAAGTCATGAGTAAGTTGAACTCCATAATTACATGAGCCCAAGGTAACATGAGCCACTTTTACTTGTTACTTTTGTTTGATTCTCTAAAAACTATTCTGGAACATATGTGGACGTGTATGTAGAAAGCAGTGTGGGGCCCATTCTGCTTTCTGTTTGGAAAATTGTTACGAGAACCAAACGTTTGTATGCACATTTTTACAACAATTTTTTTTGAAATATTTGATTTTAACAACTCATACATCAGGTACATAAATAGGTCAATGTTGAGAAAATATTGAGAAAAAAAAAACAATAAAAAATAAATCAAGTTTATTTATCATATGCGTCAAGTACAAAGTACCAAAAGTAGGGCCCGACCGATATATCGACCTGCTGATATATTGGGCCGATATTTGGGTATTTTCGATATCGGCCGATAGCCGATATCTGCCTTTTCTCGGCCGATATCTCCGGAACCTAAAGTAATAGAGACTTCCCGTTTTCTGCACTGGAAAGGGCTCAATCTGTTTTTCACCTATTTTACGTATTTTATGTTGTAGCCTTTTGTGTATAATTTCGGAACCATGAGAGATAGAGACTTACTTTTTCTTTGTTTTGGTATCTACTGTATTTTCCGGATTATAAGTCGCACTTTTTTTCATATTTTAGCGGGGGGGCCCGAGTTATACTCAGGAGCGACTAATATGTGTGTTTTTTTTTGTTTTTTTTTAATATATACTTTCACATACCGCTAGAGGGCACTGCAGGCTAATCGAGCAGCAGAAAGAAAGTTTGGAGTAAGCAAGAGAGCGGAGGTTACTGCAATGAAGTAAACAAAACAAGATAATCACGGGCTGAAAGCTAGATGGCCACAGCTAGAGGAACGAGTTCGCACATGAGAGCTTGAAAACATGCTGTTGGGAGAGGCTTGTCAATGGTGCAGTTACATCTCCGTGCCCAGGTCGTTGCCAGGGCGATTGATTTGGAGTGAGATGGAGAGTTTGGTATGTTCTTTATGCTATAGTTATCTGAACTGTTTATGTGACGTTAACATGCCAGACACCTATTTAGTTCATTGTTTATGCTTCATGTAAACATCAATGTGTTACGTTAGCATACCGTACGCCTATTCAGCCTGTTGTTTTTTATTAGGCAATGTTTGACTAGTGCGTCTTATACTCCGGAGCGACTTATAGTCCGGAAAATACGGTACTGATTTTTGTCTTTCAAACAAGCTCCCTCTGATTTACCTACTAAACATGACTATGCAGCGCCCCCTGCTGTCACAGTTCAGCACTGACATGTTTAGAAGCTTCATACACAGGATTATAGACCAGACATGTGTAATTATTTTTGTGAACAAGACGCAACTGACTTGTGAAAAATGTATTTATTGGGGTTATTTTATGGCCATTGTATCCATCATGCGAGTTGAACTGTAATGTTCTAAGCTATATTGTGGCTCAACATACCCCGCTTTCCCCTATAAGACAAAAATGAGTCAGTTTTATTGGCAATTCTACCAAATGTAAAGCACATAAAAAGCATAGAAATTGCGCACACAACACAACTCCAGGTCAGTTTGAAAGCTCAAGAGTCAAGAGAGCTCAGTACAGTGTACAAGCGGTACACTTTGGTTTGTTTTTCTTCCAGACGTGATGACGTCATGGGCCAGTCGACGCTTGTTGACTGTTTTTGATTTGCATATGGGAAACGATGAGTTATAAATAACGATGTTTGCTCATTATTTTATTTTTATTTATTTTTTCCCTAAAGAGGAGCTATATAAATTTATTGACCAATCCTGGTTTACAGGTTCTTCTGACATTTCTGTTAAACATGCCTAATTGTGCATGAAAATGCGATTATATGTTTGGTCACATAAAACGTTACTTTATATTTTCTCCACAGATTCAGGACAAATTTTTTTTTTCTAGCTATGGGGGGTTGTTGTTGGGCATACCCTATCTTGGAGTTGCTTTTGCAAATTGTATTAGGTATGGGAAATGGGGATGGGCTCCAGGACCTGGGTAGATGGGTGGGTAGCTGGGTGGGTATGAGGGCTGGGAGGGGTGGGTGGCATGGGAGGGATGGGTGGCATGGGAGGGATGGGAAAGATGGGAGGCCGGGGGGCTGTGGATGGGGTGGGAGGGACGGGAGAGAGGAGATGGGGGGAGAAAT
Source organism: Neogobius melanostomus (assembly GCA_007210695.1). NCBI lineage: Eukaryota > Metazoa > Chordata > Actinopteri > Gobiiformes > Gobiidae > Neogobius > Neogobius melanostomus. The sequence continues at coordinate 474,206 of VHKM01000806.1, read as the reverse complement.
GGGGGGGAGGGGATGGAAGGGGCGCTGGCACACACATATTTTCCTTTATTTCTTTTTGATCACTGGATAATTGTTTACACTTTATTTTTTGATGGCCAATAGTATTAGTTTTCTATCTTGGAATGTGCGAGGCCTTAATGTTCTCCAAAAAAGATTATGTACCTGGGATGTCTTACAAAGACACAAAATAGAAATTGCTATGCTCCAGGAAACCCATTTGCTGGAAACAGATGTTTACAAAATGCAGAATAATATATATAGAGTAGTTACATTCTCCTCTTTTTCAAAAAAAGCTAGGGGTGTATTGATTCTTGCGAAACGTACTTTACACATTACAGATCTGGGATCCGGGAAAGACAATCAGGGAAGAATTGCTTATTTTAAAACAGTAAATGGAACAAAATTAGCCTTTATTACGGTATATGCACCAAATGATTTTGATGTTGAATTCTATAATTGTTTAACTGATATTATGCTCGGATTGACAGATTTCACATTAATAATAGGTGGGGACTTTAATGCAGTCTGGGAACACTCGTTGGATAGAACAGGCATTAAAGAATCCAGGGATCAGTTTTTAAGCTCTAACGCCCTGAGAAAATGGGCATCAGACTGTTCAGTAGTGGACGCTTGGCGCATGACACATCCGATATTGAGGGATTTCACTTTTTTTTCACCTAGGCATCATACTCTGTCTCGCATTGATTATATTTTTGTATCCACTCATATATATGACAAGATGTCAGATTTGACCCTATTACCAATGTCTCTCTCGGATCATAAGGCTGTGATAGGGAAAATAAAATTATTTTCTGAACCAAGAAGGGCAACACGATGGCGGTTTAATTGCACACTTTTAGAGAATAATGATTTCATAACGGAAATGAAAAAATATTTGACTGAATTCATTTTGATCAATAAAACATCAGTGGAGGACCCCACCATACTCTGGGAGGCAATAAAATGCGGAATCAGAGGCAAAATCATTAGCTTTGCCTCTAATCTAAACAAATCTAGGCTACATCATATTCAAATATTAGAAAAGCAAATTGCTGAAGTAGATATGCTGACAAATCTACTGACAAGATGCTGACTAGAGATGCTGACAAACTCTAATACTTCTTCAGACTTCGTTCTCAGAAGAGAATTACTTAATAAAGAACTCAATCAGCTACTAAAAACAAGGGCAGATTTCCTAATACACAGAACTAGACAAAACATGTATCTAAATGATGCACAGCCAAGTCGATTATTAGCTATGAAACTCAAGACCTGCGAAAATCGTGCCAATATAACTGCTGTAAAATCCCGAACAGGGGAAATCCATACAAACCCCAACAAAGTGAATGATTGCTTTGTAGAATTTTATAGGTCTCTATATTCATCAGAAATTAAATTTGACAGACAAGCCATTTACAATTTTTTAAACCCTTTACACCTTCCCACCCTCTCAGAACAAGACCGCCTCAATTTGGAGTCGCCAATTACACTGTCAGAGCTTTTTAAAGTTCTCAAAACTATGAATTTGGGCAAATCACCTGGGATAGATGGTATACCGCCGGAGTTTTACTTGAGTTTTTGGTCTCAATTAGGTCCCCTTCTCCTGGACATGATCCATTTCTCAATAGCAAAAGATGCATTTAATATACAGACCAACACTGCAATCATTTCTTTACTGTTAAAAAAGGATAAGGATCCAACAGACTGTTCAAGTTACAGACCACTATCCTTATTAAATACTGATATTAAACTGTATGCCAAAATCCTATCCAAAAGACTGGAAATGCAAATTAACAAATTGATTCATATAGATCAGACAGGGTTCATTAAAAACCGCCTTGCATCTGACAATATGCGTCGTGTTCTGCATATAGTAGAACATACGCCACATCTCGATTTTCAGTACATCTCATTTTATATCCCTATACGCGGACGATATTTTACTATATATAAAAGATATTGCTCAATCTGTCCCTCATCTCCTGAGCCTATTCAATACCTTCAGTACAATTTCTGGTTATAAAGTAAACTGGGGGAAATCCGCTCTCCTTCCCTTACATGTAATGGACGGTACCTTCCCCTGCTTAACATACCAGTGGTTCAGAAAATGAAATATCTCGGAGTAGATATTTACCCATTAATAACAGATATTGTTAAAAATAACTATGATAGGGTTGCCAGAGAGGTAGATGCTTATTTACAAAGATGGGACTCTCTTCCGCTATCATTTGCTGCACGCATCTCAACTATAAAAATGAGTATACTCCCTCGGATCAATTTTATAAGTTCAATGATTCCTCTCTCACCCGCCAAGGGCTACTGGGAGAAGTTGCACATGTCAGTATCCAAATTTATCTGGGGAAACAAGAAACACAGAGTTAAGCTATCTGTGTTACAGAAACCAAAAAGTGATGGAGGATTTGGAGTGCCCAATTTAGAATGGTATCACTGGGCAGCTATTTTAAGACCTTTATCTCTATGGCTAAACTCTACCTCATCTGCTTCCTGGAAGCATCTAGAGCAAATATTATACATCCCCACAGACTCCAAGATTTTATTTATTCTAACATTTCTCCAAGCATATGTATAAAATATGGGTCTATTATAACTGAAGTCATTACAGCATGGAATAATTTAAATAATCATTGCAAAAATAAATCAAAATGGTTCTTCCATTCCCCAGTTTTCTCAAATTATGGTTTAAAAATTGGACATTCGCCAATTTGGTTTCCTCAGTGGAGCAAAAAATTATATATTCTGGGCGATATATGTAATCATATGGGCCTTTTGACCTTCCAAGAATTGCAGAAGAAATATAACTTACCTGGAACTTCCTTTTTTTAAATGTACAATTACGAACCGCAATGCGCACATATGGTGTCCCGTGGGATACATTACCTCCTGTTCACCCAGCGCACAACGTGATAAAAAATCAAATAAAGGTTGTTTCTAGAATTTATGCCCTTATACAAGAAGCCCAAGATCTTTCGGAGCGAGTTATTAAGTTGTGGGAAACAGACTTTGATTGCTTAAAATTAGACTGGAAAACGATTTTTCAAAATATAAAACTTTCTTCAAGAAACCCAAATCACCAGGCGATTCATTTTAATTTTTTACATAAAACTTATTTTACACCCTATATTCTACACAAAATTGGAGCTCTTCCTTCACCCAACTGCACGCTATGTGATAGTAATGCAGCTGGATCATTTTTCCATCTAGTATGGGAATGCCCAAATTCTAATTCTTTGTGGAAGGGAGTATCAAACACACTCTCAAATATTGTCTAAACCAATACCATGCTTGCCAGAAATGTTGCTTCTTAACGATAGTTCCACTTTGAAACTCACATTCCCAGAGCAACGAATACTGTTGGCTGGTATAACAGCTGCAAAACGTCTCCTAGCGTGCAGATGGAAGACTCCATGGCAGGTGAATCAACAAAAGTGGCTCCTGGATTTCCTGGATATAGCAATGCTAGAGCAATGGGTCTCAAAGATGCATGGAGCAAAAATTAAGAATGTTCAAAGCTGGGATAAGGTAATAGAAATATTGAAACATTTTTTATCATTTTAACAATGGTCATGGTAATGAGGTTGATAATAATTATTGTTACAATGATTATCTGTAATGTATTATTATTTATATTATTTATGATTATTATATACTATATGGTTGCCAAGCACGTGTATGGGTATGTGTGTAGTAATATATAGGTGTTTGCATATATGGTGTTTTTTCAATATGTATGTGCTGCCATGGGATGGGATGGGGGTGGTTGAGGGGCTGGGGTGGGGGGGTGGTTTGGGGGTTTGGGTTGGGGTGTCTCGCGGTTGGGGTGGTGCAGGTCCTGGAGCGAGGGTGGGTGGGGGGATCTATTGGTGAGTGTATTCACAGACACATGTTTCTGTTGTTTTTTATGGAAATACTGTCAAAATGTATGTTTATTCTTAACAATAACAATGTATACACTCCCAAACTTAAAGAAAAAAACCTAATAAAAAGTTGATCACAAAAAAAAAAAAGAGCTCAGTATAGAACCTTTTATAATTGTATTTTATGTCTGATTACTTATTTTTTTAATTTGAAATCTAGCTGTGGTTCCAAACTCTGCCGGCCCATCTCCGGTCTGTGAAGAGCCCTCGTGTACTCCGTCTGAGCAGCCACAGGAGCGCACCACTACTGCCCCCTCTGGTACTCTCACACTCACGTTCATTCACCAGTGTAAGCTAATAAACACGCCACACCAGATTGTAACCACCGGCCACCCTTGCATCGAGGGTGACCAACTTAAATCGTAGTGAAAGTGGGACATGGAGGGACAGATAATTAATTTCTCCATCAATACCAAATTATCTTATCTTAGCTTATCGTAGATGTGAGAAATCAAACTTAGCTAAGATGAAGATCAGCACGGGAGCATTTCCTTTGTATTTTTGGCCTAAAGTCACATATACAGAAAGGAATAGGTCACAATATTCGAATCCAGGGAATTAAGACACAATGTCAATTTTATGGAGAACAAATATGTATTTTAATGCCCCCAGAACAACATTTTAATGCCTTAAATGCAACAAATGGATGCATTTATCAGTTCTAACTATTTGGAAACATTAGATTAAACAGAGGAACGAAATGAAATTGGGATATTCAACAAATTGGGAAAAATTATTGTGGCAAACTGACCAAATGCATACTGAACATTTGACCAGTTGAATGTGCTTTGGATCATTCTTTTTCTATTTTTTATGAATTTATGGCATACAAGATTAAGAATTTCATATTTCATGCCGACGTCAAACAACTGTTCTAACACTTAAGTAACATTTAAGGACTTCATTTTGAAACAGGTTTTTGATGACTCTGAAAACTCGGAAACCCTTGTGGATCATTTGTCATTCTCTATGTGAATCTAACTTTATTGAAAAAGTGAGACATGATCTAAATGGCTGTGCAGTGCAACCAAAAGAGGGACAGGTGGGCATCCTGTTCGCGTCACTATTTAACATGTCACTTTATATTTCTGCACCGCTGTGTTCCAGGTTTAAGTCCCAGGCCCTCCTTGTTCTACAGTGAGAGCTCCACCAGTCCGTCTGAACGTCACCTGGACAACACCGCCTCTGCGTTTTCTGGTAATGGTTTGTGACCGCTCAGGGGTTGGTGACGACTACCTACCATGGACGGTAAAAGTAGCCATGGATTCTACTGTCAATGCCACTACCCCTCTTTCAGTTGGAGCACAGCCATTCTCCTGTCTGTCCCACTGTTATTTAACTCTTTTTAGACGTTTTCTATGAACATATTAAGCAGGCAGTAATGAAGTCAAGCCAAAATTGGGTCCATATGGATGTTTTGACACAACAAATTGTCCAGTAGTTACAGTATAACCGGCACTCGAAGCTAGCGTTGGCATGTATTTAGTTAGCATCATTGAAATCACAGAAATGCCTTAAAGGAACAAGCCACCGTTTTTACACACTGAGATATGTTCTTACCTGTGCTTAGACGAGTTGAAGCGTACCTGCCTTTGTGCGTGCCCTCAGTCACGCAAAAAGACCAAAGATGTCGTTAGCATTTGGCCTCTCCCAGCATATTCCTATGGCTCCAAACGGGGTGAAGTTAGAAGCGACCACGCTCTTCCACGTGCACGCACAAAGACCAGACAGGTACGTATCAACTCGTCTAAGCTCAGGTAAGAACTAGCCTGGTCTTATCATTCCCTCGTACTCATTTCGTACAGAGGGTCTGGAACTTCACAATTGAGCTCCGTTTTCATGAACTCCTTTGATCAGACCCAGACGTACAGTAGGGAAAAGATAATTGACCAGAGTTTACGGATGGCAAAGACCAGGTTAGGTAAGAACATATCTCAGTATGGAAAAACGGTGGCCTGTTCCTTTTAAGTTAAGATAAGATAATCCTTTATTGATCTCACAATGGAGAAATTCACTTGTTACATTTGGCTCTCAATAAGCTCTAAACCTGTTCCTAAATTGGGGATGGAACATTTTAATTTGAACATTCCATCCCCACACAATTAATAGGTAAGGCCAGCGCCCATACTAACATATGGGGAGGTATGGTTTGTCCTTTTCATGGCATTTGTATAATTACTGTGGTTTCTTTATCATTAACATCTTATAGATGATGTTTAGTGTCCGACCCACAAATATCAGAAACTTAACTGAATTTGAGTTAGCATTTAGCTCAGAGGACACTTTCAGATGCTAATTTATATCTAACGTAAAATCCCAGAAGGTCTAATGATTACTAAATAGACTTTGACCTTGCCTTAAAGGGATACTTCGGGATTTTTGACATAGGGCCTCATTTCCTAGTTATCCAGAGCGTTGTTGATGTCTGGAGATATTTTTTTCTTAAATTCATGCAGTTCTTATATTTGAAGAGTCTAGTTGCGCTAGCCTAGAGCAAGGCTAAAGCAGTTCTATGGTAAACGCTAGCCCGCATTAAAAAACAGTCTGACTCACTCCACAGTGCACCTGAGGTAAATCACATATAACACCAGACTAACCATATAAATGTCTGTGTTAATAGATTTTTTTTTTAAATAAAACTGACCTTGTATCACATGAATTACCGCATTTTGAGGGACTATTTTCTCGCAGATCACTCCGCCGCTGCCTTAGCTTACAGCCACGAAGTTGATGCCGCTCAAATATATTAAAATGTTATTTTAAACGCAAAATGGTTAAAATTAACCTATCGACACAGACATTTATATCGTTAGTCTGGCGTTATAAGTGATTTACCTCAGGTGCACTGTGGAGTGAGTCAGACTGTTTTTTAATGCGGGCTAGCGTTTACCATAGAACTGCTTTAGCCTTGCCCTAGCCTAGTGCAACTAGACTCTTCAAATATAAGAACTGCATGAATTTAAGAAAAAAATATCTCCAGACATCAACAACACTCTGGATAACTAGGAAATGAGGCCCTATGTCAAAAATCCCGAAGTATCCCTTTAATGTGAGCTGAAAACATCTGGATTTTTCATAATTTGTGATGTTTGATGGCTAATGCTAACGGTTATAATAAAAAATTAATTGAGCAGGCTAGTAATACACAGCATTCCCTGTTTTATGTACACATTTGGCTCTTTATTGAGTTAAATACATCCAGAATTCAGCATTTGTTAAAGTAGAGGTGGAATAATTTGTGAAAAATAAGTTATTTTACCCCTTTGGTGCGCTAACCACCAGGCTACTGTACCACCAAAAATGATCACCTCAAACTGATTCCTTCTATAACAAAGTTGAAAGAACGGCTGCATGGTTTTAGGAAAAAATATTTAATTGTGACTGAGCTCTAAACTACAGGGTTGGTTTGTCTTGTTTGCAGCTTTTATATAAAGTAAATATTTATTAAATGACAAATTATTATTTTTTATAATATTTACCATATTAAACCTCACGCCCCTCCATGTCCTGTTGTTGTGTTCTGACAGGTGTGCTGCTCTGTGTGGGGGGGACTCTGGCTGCCGTGGTGAGCCTGGTCTTCATCACAGTATTTACTCTCTACTGCAAAAGGGGATGCAACAAATCAAAGGCGAGTGCAAAGATCGATGAATAACATGAACATTATTGGGGTTTTGCTTCAGTATAACAGTTGTGTTGTGTGTTTTCAAATCCAACAGAAGGAGCTCCGGAAACAGAGGTGGGTTTCACTTCACCTTCACCGGGTTCAAGGGCTGTGCAGTATATCCCATATTACTGAATCGTGATTAAATCTGTGGTCAGTTGTCATCGTGTTTCTCTCCACTGGTACTTTTGGGGAGCCTCAGGCAGCAGTGGGAATTCTATTAAACACAAAATACCAGCTTTCCTTTTCAGCTAATAGCATGCTAACAAGCCGATGGCACCACGATGAATACACTTTGAATACAGAATGTCTCAGAGCAGGACGGGGGATTGTTTATTGATTTTGAAAATGCAAAGGACACAAACAAATCCCAGGGAAAACCAATGTGCAGAAGAAAACTCAACCAAAGTGTCTCCTTTCAATGGTGCTGAGAGCAATCATTAGTTAGTTTAAGCTGAGGTGTATTTTTGAAATGTGTGTCTCATGAACCAAAAGGCAACGGTGATTAATTAGAAGAAGAAAAATGAATTCATAATTGTGTGGCCCATCTGAGGTGAAAAATGTGCTTAATCTTTTGCTACATCTCTCAGCCCTGAGCCCCATGTTGCGGGGCGTGGTGTGTCTTTGGTTGACTTGCCGCTCATTTGGCTCTATTGTGATGTTGTTTCCATGTTGGAATACTATCTGCATACCCTCTGTTGTTCATGTCTAAAATTTAGACATGAACTTACAAGCAGCAAACTCTCTCTCGCTTCATTTTTTGCCTTTTTCTGCGTACTGCATTTGTGGTTTCTGTGCTCCACATTGTTTTACTGGATACTTTTGTACGTCTTTGCCGTGTTTTTGTGGAGTCCGGTGGATTTTTTTTACTGCAATACGTCAATAATGGTCCTGAAGAAAGCAGCTTTTTAAAAGTAAACAAACAGCTGTGAGCTTAACACATTTGAGACCTACACATTTCTTCTTCTGAAACACTGAAGAGGCACCAAGAGCCCCCACACCTGCAGCACAGTGCAGACGTCACAAGAGGAGCTACAGGAAACAAAAAAGGGCCATCGAGGAGGTATCCGAGAGACTCACAGCTAAGCCGCACATGCCTTCTGTCCCTACTATTGTTGTGGCTAATGGACGTTCACTGGAGAATAAGACAGATTAACTGCCAAGCTCTTCCCAGAAAATGGTTAAAGTCTGTTGTGGGGCGGAGGGAGCTACAGGAGTAAGGAGGTGGAGTTGACCAGTGCGGGACACCACGCTCTGAAACAGGGACAAACTCAGGAGGCGCTGCACCGTTTCAGAGGATTTTGCGGAGACTGAAGGCAGACTTAGGACTAACACCTGAACGGAGCTCTCAGCATTGCAGAGTTTTCTAACCATCTCCTCTTTTGTTTGTTTGACCAGATGGAAGACTCCAGTGTTGTCATATATGCTGAAGTCAAGTTTAGAAGGTCCAGTGGTGACCCCCAGTGTCGGACTGAGCCAGTGGTCTACGCAGTCCCCCAGGTTCAAACTAAAGAGACCTCACTGTACTCCACAATAAATATTTCATCTTAAGTTTGAACCAAGTGTAATAGATTGATACTAAACACAGGGAACAGTATTATATCTATAATGAGATGACTGCATCTTACTTCCCTTACTCAATCCACACTCTGCAGCAACACACCGAAGAAGATTCTTCAAGTAAACTCTAGTTTAAAGCTTTGTCTGTGCACTAACTTCACACATTTAGGTCATACACGCACACACAAGGTTTAGCGCAACCAGCGTCTGTGTGGAGTAAACTAAGGCTTAATTTGACTTAATTTTGTTCTTGCAGCTCTCGGTGTGAGAACAAAATGTTTGCATCCTATGAAGTGTGAATGAGCCTTTAAGTAATGTTATTTTTTATTTTTTTCTAAAGTCCTTTTTGTCCTTCTCCTGTGCAATAACTGCAGTAGAATAGATGTGCGACGTTGTAAAGAGCATCTTTGAGTGGACGCGGGTTTGCTGGCCAATCAAGCACCGTAATCCGATGGTCATTTAACCAGGTTTTGGTATCTGCCTTTATTTGCCTTTATTTGTTATAATTTTACCTTTATTTGTTATAATTTTGATTGTTATGGCTCAGCTTGTAAAAACCCCAAATTAAAAATGTCATAAAATTAGAAGGCAAGGCAACTTTATTTATACCACGCATTTCGTACACAAGGCAACTTAATGCGCCGTACAAAAGAAGATATGCGAAATTATAATCAGGTTAAGTTAAGGCAAAGCACATATAGAAACATCAAGACATGGGAAATACACGATGGGGGGCGTGGTTAGTGAGGGGGTATGTGTGTGCGGTTATTTACAGTCTGAAAGTCAGTGTTATACAAAATATGACCCAGAGAGCTCAGTCCTTATCTGGTTTAGCTCCGTGGCTTGGCCTTGAAGGGAAGTTTATTTGTTTATTCATTTGTTTATTTATTAGGATCCCCATTAGCTGTACCCATGGGCCAGCTAACCTTCCTGGGGTCCTTCTTTTTAAAAACAACACATTTAAGATCAATTTGAATTACAGACATGTTTCAGATGTAGCGTGTGAAGTTGGGCCTATGCTGCCCATTGCCGTGGTTACGAGGGGAGATAAGGGAAGCCCCCACTCCAGGACATCGGGCCTTTCTGTGTGGAGTTTGCACTGTGTGGAGTTTGTGGAGTGTGTGGAGTTTGCACACAGAAACCGTGTCTGCGTAGGTTTCCTCCGGGTACTCCGGCTTCCCCTACCAGTAAAAACATGTACAATAGGCCAGGATGAAGGCTACAATCCGGTGTGGCTTGTTCATTAACTTGCACTGTCCCAACCAAATAAACCAATAAATAGAAATAGAAATACCTCAGGAAACAATGATTGGCTGTTTAAAGTTAGAGTTTAGGAATATAAAACTGATGAAAACAATCTTCAAATAACCATTGGCTGGACTTACCACCACTCGCTAAAGACTGATTGATTACAGATTTGAGTGTTTAAGCCAATTTATTCATTCACAGACAGACACATTCTGCAGATGCATAGACGCTAACATTGACATCATTTTAACATGTATTATGTTACTTCATAGATCAAATAGGACCCTCCCAAAAGTATCTTTATTTGTTTCTTAAATGCCAATGCTTGTTTTGTGTTAATTGACTGGCAATTTATTCCAATCTGTCATTGCTCTGAAGGTTACAGTTTGTTGAAAAAATTGTTTTTTGAACTTGGTATGAGAAATCGACCTGCAGTTGCCTGTCTTGTTGTGTATCCATGTGGCTCTTGATTTTGTTTGAATTGCTCATAGATACATTTGGGATTCTTATACTGTAATATTTTCCAAGTTGCAGTAAGCAGAGCAGCTTTCATTATGTCTTCCACCTTTAACCAGTTGAGTTGGGCATGCATAATGTCCACACTAGTTCTATATGGGCAGTATAAAGCTAATCGTGCTGCTTTGTTCTGCATACGTTGTAGTTTGTTGAAATGTTTATTTTTGGCAGTAGCCCAAATCAACTGGCAGTAGTCTAGTCAACTAGTCACTAATTGTGAAATAATTAAACTATTTATAATTAATTTTGTTAGGTCTGATGTAATATAATTTCAGCAGCCAGGGCCTTAACCCATCTTCTTCACTATGGCCTCTGTGTGGACCAAGACAGTTTGCTGTCAATGTAAACTCCAAGTAATTTAGCTTCTGTCACCTGTTCTATCCTGTTTATCGTTTATCAGAAGTTTCAGGCTCTGTCCCTTCTTTAGTGAGTGGCATGAGCCAATTACAATGCTTTTCGTTTTGGCCATGTTGAGAACCAGTCTATTGTTAGTGATGCATTTCTCTACAGTCTTTAATTCACTACTGAGTATGTTATTAAGCTCAGCTGATGAAGAGGCTGATGCGTACACAGTAGTATCATCCGCATACATCACAAGCTTTGCATGTTTTAAGGTTAAGGGCAAGTCATTTGTGAAAATAGAATATATTAATGGGCCCAGACAGCTTCCTTGCGGTATTCCGCTATCCACCTCTAGACTGTCTGAGAGGCTCCCATTAAAGTAAACCCTTTGTGTTTTTTTTTGTCAACTACTAACCCAGGCAACTGCAGGCAGAGAAAACCCATTTCAACCTGGATAGACTCAAACAGACAAAAGCATGTATATACAGTATATATACATATAACATGTATATTCGTTTTGGCGATCAGACCCCGGCGGTAGACATCGATGTATGTATGAAAGTCAGTATGGATGTACAGTGGAGTGAGGGATGTCTTCCCCGGAGCCTGGACACTGGTGGTGGTATAGGAGACCCGTGAAGATGCAGCAGGGAGAAGCCGTGGGCAGAAGAAGTGGAGACAGGGCGGAGGTGGGTCGCAGCACAGCTGGGAAGCGAACGGACCATGATTGCTGGGGCTTAAAAGCGGGGCGATGACTGGCTGCTACAGAGGTGCGGCTCATACGCTGATGGCTGAGGTCGAGATGTGGCCCTCTCGGAAGCGACCATTGGCTGGAGGTAGGTGATGCTGAAATTAGTCTACCAGGTTGAATTAACGCCTAGGCTTCATAACACTTCAGCTTTTGGAGTAGGAGGTCGTGATCGATCACATCAAATGCTGCGGAAAAGTCTAGTACAGATCCACAGATCTTCTTATTGTCTAAAGGTATATCATCTTAGTGTATGTAAACTTCTGACTATGTAAAAAGTAACAAAAACATTAAAAAATAAAAAAAAACTACCTCTCTCTTTTCTGGCATTTAAAAAATAATAAAATAAATAAATAAATAAATGTTCGTGTCATCCTGCACTATCCACCTGCTGATGTCATCACGTGGCACACCTCTATTTTAAAGTCAGTATTGGCTCCCTTGACAGGAATGAAGATCAGTTTCCTTTGAGTTTACAGCCCTCTGGTGGACGCACGTGCTAACTACAGACTGATGCAAACAAACTTAAGGTGAAACTCGGAAAATTAGAATATCGTAAAAAAAAGTCATGGCGACGTGAAAACGGAATGCGACCTCCCTCTCTCCTTGTGCAACTGAGTTTTTCACCTTTTTCTGCGAACTGGATTTGTGGTTTCTGTGTTCCACATTGTTTTTTTGGATACTTTTGTACATCTTTGCCGTGTTTTTGTGGAGGTTTGGTGGATTTGTTTACTTTGAGAGTCTAAAATGGTCCTGAAGAAAGCAACTTTTTAAAGATAAACAAAATGCTAGCTTATCAGCTAAACCCACTTGAGATCTACAAATTTCTTCTTCTGAGACACTGAAGATGCACCAAGAGCCCCCCCTGCAGCGTTGCCAGGTGGGAAATGTAGGATTATCGTACCAGAGACTCAAAATTATCGTATTTTGAAAGAAATTATCGTACAAATGTCGAAAACAAAATGACAAGGCTACGAGAGAGCTATAGTCAAATAAAATCACTCTGGAGATCGTGTCCTATGGGTTCTTAGAGTTTTGTGGCACTCACTAGTTGTGTAGACCAATGTGTCCCCCACAAACAAATACATAGGAACTAACTATTGAGCATCAGAATCATGGGGGCGGGCGCAACTGAGCATCCCACCAATCATGCTCCTTGTTCTGAAACATACACATAAACGTCACTCCCTTCATATCCTCTCACTCCCGGCAAAGCACGGGGTTTAAAAAAAAAAAAAAAAAAAACTCCGTCTCCGGCAGTTGCAAAATATACATTTGGCCAAATTATCGTACAAATACCATAATTATCGTACACCTGGCAACGCTGCCCCCTGCAGCACAGTGGAGGCGTCACAAGAGGAGCTACAGGAAACAAGGAAGGGACAAATGAGGAGATGGTGAAAGGAGCTGACCAGTGCAGCACACCATGCTCTGAAACAGGGACAAACCCAGGAGGCGCGGCACCATTTCAGAGGATCAGAGGAGACAGAGGGCAGCCAGCCAGGTTTTTTCCGAGTGCTACAGTTTCCCCGACCTCCAAGGTTATGCGGGTCAGGTGCATAGGTGCCGATCCTGTGGTTGCTGCGGGGCTGGAGCACCGACTCAAAATCTTTGAGCACCCAGGCGAATTTGCCCTGATTACAAAATGATTAAATAAATAACGCCTAACTTGTAAAGCCGCTACTCAGTTTCCCCCAAATACACGAGCACGGGGCTGTTCATAAAACTGATATACGTGCGTTTCCGGCTGTTTGTTTCGCTCGTTTAGCTCCATAGGTAGAGCGCAGTAACCTGGCAGTAGCAAGATTGATATGTGTACAACTGAGTTCTACTATCATATGTTGTGAGACTGAAAATTCAGATCTCGCGACAATCCAGATTGCAGCGTAAGGTTAAAGCGGGGGTATTATGTAAAATCGACTTTTTCAAGCTTTATATAATGTTATTATGTCATTCCCTCCCTGTTGCCTTGGCTCATTCACATATTTTTGAGTAAAAAATATGTGAATGAGCAGTAAAAACTTAGAAGGCAGCCATTTTAGGTGTAGCTATGCCTCAGTCCTCCTAGGAACGCCCCCACCTCCTGGAGACGCCTCTGGACCTTTCGTCACCAGCCAAGCCACCAACCACTGCTCCTCAGCTCAGCAGAGCCCCCTCCCCGCACAGTGTTGTTGTTTAGATGCCACAGCAGTGTGCTGAAGGGGGCGTGTCGGAAAGCTTCTTAAAGAGACAGAGGCCTATTTCAAGACGTTCAGTACAGCCATTTTGAGAGAGCAATTTTATTCAAGGCAATTATTTTAATTTACTGCATATACAGACCAACAGAAGGTTATGTCATAATTGTAGTATGCTATAGACTGGTGCTATGTGATTGAAAAAAGCATAATACCCCCTCTTTAAGAGCGCAGGGCTCATATGCCCGGGGTCCCAACCATGAGACCGCTGGTTCGATTTCGACTTTTTTTTTTTTGACTGGGCACCCACTGGGCAGAACATAAATCGGCACCTATGGTCAGGTTGACACAGTGGCAGCGCGGCTCAGCCGCAGCAGCTCAGGACTAACACCTGAACACTATTTCGTTGTACGCTTGTACAATGACAATAAAGCACTTACTTACTTACTTAAAGTTCATTTAATTCTGTAATATAACTTAAAATGTGAAACTAATATATTATATGACTTAATGCAAAGTGACATGTCAAGCCTTTGTTTGTTTTAATTTGGAAAATTATGGCTTACAGCTTGTAAAAAAAAAAAAAAATCTAAATTTCAGAAAATTATAATATTATATGAAATCAATAAAAAAAGATTTTAAACAGAAATGTGGGCCCTCTGAAAACTATAATCATGCATATGTACTTAGTACATATGCATTATGCATACACCACATGGTTTGGGCCTTTTACTTGACTGCCTTAATGCGATTGCGTGGCATGGATGCTCTCAGCCTGTGGCTCTGCTGAGGTGGAAGACCAGGATGCTTCAATAGCTCCTTAAGCTCCTCTGTATTGTTCGCTCTCATGTCTCTCATCTTTCTTTTGACAATGCCCCGTTCAGGTCAGGTGTTTGCTGTCCAATCAAGTACCGCAATCTGATGGTCATTTAACCAGGTCTTGGTACTTTTTGCAGTGTGGGCAGGTGCCAAGTCCTGCTGGAAAATGAAGTCAGCGTCTTCATAAAGCTTGTCTGTTTAAGGAAGCATGAAGTCTCTAAAATCTCCTGGTAGACGGTTGTGTTGACTCTGTACTTAATAAAGCACAGTGGACCAACACCAGCAGAAGACATGGCTCCCCAAACCATCACAGACTGTGGAAACTTCACACTGGACTTCAAGCATCTTGGATTGTGTGCTTCTCCTTTTGTCCTCCAGACTCTGGCACCTTGGTTTCCAAATGAGATGCAAAATTTGCTCTCATCAGAAAAGAGAACTTTGGACCACTGAGCAACAGACCAGGTCTTTCGTTGTTTAGCCCACACAAGACGCTTCTGACGTTGTTTGTAGTTCAGGAACGGCTTAACCAGAGGAATCTGACATCTGAAGCCCATGTCCAGGATCCATCTGTGTGTGGAGGCTCTTGATGCACTGACTCCAGCCTCAGTCCACTCCTTGTGAAGGTCCCCCACACTTTAGAATGGCCTTTTCCTGACAATCCTCTCCAGACTGCGCTCATCCCTGCAGCTGGTGCACCTTTTTCTTCCACACTTTTTCCTTCCACTTAACTTTCTATTACTGTGCTTTGATACAGCACTTTGAGAACATCCAACTTCTTTTGCTATTACCTTTCGAGGCTTTCTTTTTCTGCACAACTGTCAGGTCAGCAGTCTTCCCCATGATGGTGAATTCTACTGAACCACTGAGAGACCATTTAGTCTCAGGGACCCTTTGCAGGTGGATGAATAAGCTGATGAAAGTAGACATTTTGAGCTACAATATAGTGCCTTTCCACAATATTCTAATTTTCAAAAAATTTGATTTTGGGGTTTTTACAAGCTGTGACAGGCTTGACATATGTCACTTTGATGTATGTATTAGTTTCACATTTTAAGTTGAATTACAGAAATAAATGAACTTTTTCACGATACTCTAATTTTCCAAGTTTCACCTGTATTATGTATTAGTCAGTGCATTTATCTATGTTTAGATTTGATAGTGTTTTAATGGAGAGGGAAAATAGTTGGTTCTAAAATTAATATTTTTCTATTTCTATTGAGTCAACAAGATTTCACTCAAGTTATTGCTTGAACTGAAGCATCTCACAAAAGCAGCAGCAGTCCAACGAATGCTAATGTGGTTATTCTATCATTTTAAAGCAGATGTGTGTAGCTAGTGCTGTTGGACCCTTGTGTCGGTGCCCGGGCGGCCGCGGCTGGTCTGTTGCTCCCAGGGAGGACGGCCCCTCTGATGGGGTTTCCTCACCTTGGTCATCTGTACCCAGCCTTATGTACTTGATTTTGATTCTGTGTGTGAGAGTGAGTTTGAGTGTAGAGTAAAGTATTGTGATAACTGTATATATTGGGAGGGTTCACGGGCAAAGACTTAAATCAGTGTGTAACCAGGTGGTTAGTGATTTTATTTATTTTGCTAGTATTGAAAAGTCCTACGTCCCTGAATGCACCATCTGTGGGAGTGCTGTGAGCTCTGGCACTGCTGATTACTAGACTCAATAAAGGTGCACACGCCAGTGTAGTTCAATTGACAGGGCTGTCGGCTGGTCGTGGTGTTGTGGCGTGAGTTATGAGGGTGGTTGCTGCCTGTTCCCCCTCGGGTGCGCCTTGCGCCCTATTTTGGAGCTATGGTGTTGGACCCTAAGAAGGCCACTGCTGCTCTTTTGTGCTCATTTTAAGTAATGCACTCTTTAAGCTTTAGATCTCTAAATAAAGGATATATTTTTATTGTAAAACACTAAATAAAATACTAATTTTCCACTATTTCTGCCTTAACTCATTTTTCTTAAGCCAGAATTACCTGTTGGTATTAAAGGGGCCTTACCACTCTGGTTACAAGTGGCTGACCTCCCCCGGTGTTTCTGGAAAACCACAGATGGTGCAAAGGAAGAAGTGGATTCTGAGAAATGGAGGTGATGAAACACTAGTGACATAGTGACTTAGAATTGCTTCAGAGACTTCTTCTCGTCTTCTCGGTGCAAAACTAGAATAACTTCAGTTCCTGGTCAGCCGTCATGAGGTCAGGTCTGCTTTTAAAACTCTTTCTCGGTAAGTAATAGTGTTCCCTTCTCATCACTACCATCTGTTGTTGAGGAGAACCTTCTGCCCATGCTTCATGTTGTTGTTTATCCTATGATATGAAAACAAGCCTGTGATGATGTCTGGTGGTTTATGGAATGAGTAAAATGCATAATAATATCGGTTAATAACATAAATAACGTTCTTGGCTTAGTGACGTGTAAACCTGAAGTCAAAGTACATAAATCATGAAGTTCCTGTGGCTCGTGTGTTGAACAGGGCTGTTTGGCGTCACACATCCCGGACTCACCAGAGCAGTGGCCGTGTACACAGCGACTGAAGGGGAAAACATCACAGTCAGATGTACAGTGAGATATCTTGGAAGGTCACAGTTCTGTAAAAATGACTGCACCAAAGAGGGGGACGTTCTGGTGGAGACTTCAGGGACCAGTGAGCAGAAAGGCAGATACGGACTTCAGGTGCATGATCTGTCGGTGATGCATGTGAGCATCGCAAACGTGGCCAAGTCTGACTCTGGAACATACCGATGTGTAACGAGATGGATATTCCTATTTAGACAGCTGGACTCTGTGGAGTTTACGATTAATGTCACAGGTATATTTACTATCCCCTTCAAATATTCTTTCTACCTTTCTGTCATGATCGGTTCTTTCTCCAGCTGCATGTTTAATGTTAAAGACAGGTTTTAGTTCTTCCAATTAATGCTTTGTTTGAAAACCACTGCCGCCTTAGGGTTAGGGTTAGCAATTATACATATCCAAATCCCAAAGCGTATTGACTGTAGAGTTTACAGCCTATGTGCCAGTGTGATGCCTCATCTGAAAGCCATCACATTTGCCATCCCTAAACCTAATCATAACCCTAACCCGTGATCAGGGGGTCGGCCAGTAACAGGTTATACTGTCGTTTTACACCGGTCAAGTGGCAAAGTTGACATTATGTTCAAAAACAAGGAAACATAGAACCGGGACTTAGGGCCCTTATGTACAGTATGACTGCATGGCAAAAGTTGTGCGATGTTACAGGTGGCAGCAAGTCCATTGAGGGCATCATTTCAATACGCCAAATCAGATTGGATACAACTTTTAAAGAGTAACTAAACGGGTGTGCCAAAGCCTTTCCCCACCCACAAACAAAAGTCAAAAATTGCTGTGAAAGAGGCGGTCTCTGAAATTTGGGGGTGACATGCGGGGGGTGAGTGTGTGGGCCTTTGCATTGGCACAATCACAGCAGACAGATTACGTGGGAGGGACTTGGTTATATACCACAGGTACAGGGGCAGGACAATGGGCAGCACCTGATGACGATGTGTGGAGCTGGTGCGGCTTATGACGTTTTGTGGAGGCCGTGGACACTCTCCAGCCAATCAGGAAAATCTAATTTAGTAGCAGAGTTTACCCTGAAGGGGGCGCAACCCATTTGTTTTCAGGCCAAAGTTAGGATTTTACACATGTTTACGCTATAATGTCAGAATAATGTCAGGGACCAGTAGACAACACTATGAGACACCCATTGAGACAGTTTATCAGTAAAAAAAACTTGATTTGGTGTTTAGTTACTCTTTAAGCAAAAATTACAATACAATTCCAGCCAAAACTGGAGCCGATTGTGTTTCAGACCATTATACACCTGACCCAAAGGAAAAGTCACCACAAAAAAGGTCACACACTCTAATGTTCAGTTGGACACCTTTAGCGTTCATTATAATAGTACGACTGATGCATTCCAGTTGTAATAACGATTGTTAAAGTGCACATGGCATATTTTTTTACTAAAACAATTATATTTAAGATTTTGCTAAAAATGTCATCCAGCTTTCTTTAGTTTGGCCATTTCTGTGTAATTTATAGTTTCACTTCCTTATTGGACACTGCCAGGAAGCAAGCAATTTTAAACTGTTGCCATGCCAACCATGTTATGTCAATAGATACAGACAGCATCGCGTCTTACAAGGGGGCGTGGCCTCGCCGAGGGGGAAGGAAGGATGTTTTGTGTCACTTCCTGTCAGTAGCTTAAAATGACTGCCCATTATTTCTTTATTAGAATTGCTGCTTCACTCAAATAAAATAATAAATGACTTACAATAGATGTTAGCCTTCTAAATAAGTCATATTTTCAAAAGCATTAAAACCTGTCAAATGCACTGCGCTGACACGTCCTGTTTCACATGAACGCCTCACAAATCCTCAGAGAAACCCAAGTTTAACTTAACCACCTGATAACATGCTTTGTAGAAGCACTGATCCAGAAACTCCATGTCTGGGTTTGTCCACTCGGGTTAGAGGAACTAACCCAGGACTTGTTCAAACAGCTTCATAGTCTAGCCCTCAGGTGGACTATTTTTGTTGTTTTGTTTGTATGTGACAAAAAAAAGGAACTATATCACAGTACATTTCTCCCTCAGCTCTTCGCCCTATCGCCACATTGAACACCTCCACAGGTCACAGTCGTCTGCTCTGGCTGTTGCTGCTGGTCCCCGTAATGATGACCTCTGTGCTGGTGTTCCTGACCTGCAGAAAGAGGAGGAGACGGAGCGGTGAGCCGAGACGCTCCAGAGCAGAGGTGAGGTCTACAGCAGCTTCACCTTCCAGAACATCACACTGACTGGGGGTTTCTTTGCTCTTTTTCCCTCCAGACTGAGCTGTGTGAGAACGTGGGCCCAGAGTCTGCAGAGGGCACTTACCAGAGCCTCTGTGTGGACACTATGGACCACAACCAAACCTACAGCTGCATCAGAGACACAGCAGGAACACAAACTTAACCTTCTCTGACTGTGGACGCTCACACTGCCCCCTGGAGGCCGCACACTCACATGTTTAACAGACTTCTCTAACAGCTCTATAAGCTGCCAGTGATCTGTATAAAATGTATTGTATTACTCAGATGAAAACTATTTACATCAATGGTGCTTTAAGAGGGTATGCAGATGATGTCACGGCATAGAATGAAAATCCTGTGTAACATTGGATATCATTATGAGGCTCAGAGGCTCACCTGCAGTGACCGGGTTCAAAACGCAGCTCTGTGGAGTTTGACCTTCTTTAAGCCTTTCAGTCCCTCTCCACAGCCTCTGTTTGGGGAACACGTAAATAAAACCACAAAACTAAAGTGAAGAGAGAAGCAGATTTTGAGAGAGGGCGTTGATAACACATGAGGAGATGTGTTTAGAAGTGCTACAGAGAGTTCCTGGTTTAGTCTTGGTCAGTCGTCATGAGGACAGGTCTGAGTTTAATACTGATTCTGGGTGAGTTTTCTCTACTTCTACTGTAACTACCTACTTTATATTTATTGGTTTGTCTGTACAAATAAATGATCAATAGTTACACAAAGTAAATGCCATAAGTGTAAGATTAGCTGTACATGTTTTAGAGCTGCACAATTGATTACAATGGAAGCAAAACTGCAATTTGAATGGCTGCAATTACCAAATCAAAAACAATTATTTAGGCTCTACAATATTCTTTGCAGTACAATATCCCTAAAAACAAGGATTAGCTTAGCAGCTCATACTTCAGTTTTCCCTCCAATGTAATGCTCCTGCAAGTGTTTGAAATGTGCACAGTCAACTGAATTGTGATTTTAATACCTGTATTGAAAAATCTAATAGAAATCAAAATACTTCAAAGTGAAATCAGCTAAAGATGTGCTTGTAGAACAGCTTGTGTCGAGTAAAGACAGCAGTCAAAAGAAAAATGTCCGAGGCACTCGAGTCTGTGAAAAAATGTTTAAAAGTCCTTTTATTGCATCATGGACCAGCCTACACGTTTCGACCACAAAGGTTTTGTCAGGGCATCACATGTTTTTCATCTGGTTTTCATCAAAATACTTCTCAGAATAATAACAGTTGCATATTTTTCTTGAATTGAGCAGCCGTAAAATGCACTTCCTTTATTTTGCTGCCTCCGGTTATTTATGTGATAAATATCTTGATTATCCAACAGTTTATTTCAGTGCATTCTCTATTCTCTAATGATGTTTCTGTGGCTCATGTGTTGAACAGTGCTGTGTGGAGGATTACCTCCTAGACTCACAGGAGAAACTGACGTGTATCAAGTAAAAGAAGGAGGAAACGTCACAGTCAAATGTTTGATGTATGAACATGGAACTTCACTGATCTTCTGTAGAAATGACTGTGAGGACAAAGACATTCTGGTTGAGATGTCAGGGACCAAGAAGCAGCAAAGCAAAGGCCGATACAGCATTCAATATGATAAACATATACCACCTCCTCATGTGATGCGTGTGAGCATTACTAATGTGGTGAGCTCTGACTCTGGGACGTACCCGTGTGAAACATGGGTAGGAGCAGTACAAGGAACCTCTGTAAAATTTCAAATTAATGTCATCACAGGTAAGCTTAGGTTTTATCTGAATTAATGTAATAATCTTTTGTGTGTGCCAAACTGACATGTTTTTCTGTGACTGTTGACTAAAGTCTAAATAGGAAAAATTCTTTCTTAAAGACCTTTATATCTCGTTTATCACCAAAATAAACAGCCTTCATGGATTACACATACTGTAGATGCATCGCAATTTCGAGCATTGTTAAATACAATTCTTTACATCTGTTTGTAAACACTGAAAGTCAAAGACATGTGAGCATTAGTAATGTGGTGAGCTCTGACTCTGGAACATACCAAAGTCAAACTGTAGTAAAGACAGAATCTGTGCTTTTTCAAACTGCTGTCACCAGTGGTAAGATTATGTTTGTTTATTTTCACAGATTAATACATAATGAAATAGTCTTATCATGTCATGGGCAGATGTTTTTTCCACACTGTCTGGTCCTGGTCTCTGCTCCCTTCACTGATGACCAACCACACCCTGTCATTGTCCCATTATTGAAATACTGTAACATCTTAAAGTTAGGTTTATTGTATTGTTTTTTTTTCAAGTATATCATGGCACATTGTTTCAGATACAACCTCCTCAGCTCCAGATGTTTCTCCCAGACCTTCTGTGCCGTATGATGTTCAACTTACCCCCTCCGTACCCCTCCCCTCAGGTATCTACTGTGTCTCTATAACAACGGCCCACTGTATAACGAGAGCCTAACAGTGAACACCTCCACAGGTCACAGTCGTCTGCTCTGGCTGTTGCTGTTGATCCCCGTAACCGTGGTGATGACCTCTGTGCTGGTGTTCCTGACCTGCAGAAAGAGGAGGACACGGAGCGGTGAGCCGAGACGCTCCAGAGCAGAGGTGAGGTCTACAGCAGCTTCACCTTCCAGAACATCACACTGACTGGGGGTTTCTTTGCTCTTTTTCCCTCCAGACTGAGCTGTCTGAGAACGTGGGCCCAGAGTCTGCAGAGGGCACTTACCAGAGCCTCTGTGTGGACACTATGGACCACAACCAAACCTACAGCTGCATCAGAGACACAGCAGGAACACAAACTTAACCTTCTCTGACTGTGGACGCTCACACTGCCCCCTGGAGGCCGCACACTCACATGTTTAACAGACTTCTCTAACAGCTCTATAAGCTGCCAGTGATCTGTATAAAATGTATTGTATTACTCAGATTAAAACTATTTACATCAATGGTGCTTTAAGAGGGTATGCAGATGATGTCACAGTATGGAAAACAGTCGAGTAACAGAAGCCAGTTGAGTTATGAGATTTGTTATTTGTTTAGACACATTGAGGGATGATCTATTTAGAATGAAAATCTGATGTAACTCATCGCGTTGCGGTTTCAGGTATACCTCTTCACCGCCTCTGTTTGGTGAAGACATAAATAAACTCTGAGTAAAAAGTGAAGAGAGAAGTGTTCTTTAGTAGAAGTGCTACAGAGAGTTCCTGGTTTAGATCTTTGTCAGGCGTCATGAGGACAGGTCTGCATTTATTACCGATTCTGGGTGAGTTTTCTCTACTTGTCGAACTATTATTTATATTGCTTTGTCTGTATCAAACAAGTTATTTGGGTATATCAAATGTTCCAGATAAACCCAAAGTAAATACCACAGTAAGTAAATACAGTAAGTAAATATGTAAGATTTACCTCTGTCTGCTGTTTCTATTATGAAACATACTCTGGAACCATTTAAGGGTCTTCCTGTTGCATTGTTTTTGCTCTCATTTGGTCATTTCTAACGCTGGGCCACTCAGATTTTTGGCCAAGGCTTAAATGCATTTTTGCAAAGTGTAGAATACAGCCTCTGTTTGGGAAAGAGAAATAAACGGAGGATGAAGTGAAGAGAGTAGACATTCCTGCTTTAAAACAGAAAGAACAAGCTCAGCTCCGTCAGTCACACATTCACTTCTATCACTTGTATTTCCGACCCATAACTACCCTGCAATTTAGTTCATTCTCAGTAAAGTAATATGAAATTGGGAACTGTTCACAAAGTAGATGTTTTATGTCTAATAATGTCGAGGCCCCGCCCTGGTGACGGAAGTCAAAATCACATTCAAAATATCCATAGACTTTTCAAAAAATAATATCATCCAGGGTTTAACCTCTTAACGTAACTCGTAACTCTTTTTTTGTCGCGTTGTTGCCGCGCTTATGTCATGGTTTTGAAGCGTTTCTGTCGCTTTTTTTGTCGCTTTTCGTAAGGTTTTTTTTGTGCCGTTTTTGTTGCTTCATCAAGCGCTTTCTTCCATCTCTGTTTTGCCTCTTTTTTCGTGTTTCTGTTTGTTTTTTTGCTTCATTGTTGTGTTTTTGCAGGTTTTTTGTTGTATTTTCATCGCTTTTTTCTGTCTCTTTCTTTCGCTTTTTTTGTCGTGTTTCCGTCACATTTCTGTCATTCATTTGTAGTGCTTTTTCATTGTGTGAAGGGGTGGAGGAGGAAACAGGAAGTTGGTGGGAGGGGACAGAGGTTTGAAATGGGAGTGAGTGGGAAATCTGGGGCTGATTCCGAAACCCTTAAATGATAGCCTCAAAGTCCTAACACTAGCCACCAGTGTTGTTTTTGGCAGCCCTTTTAGTTTTAGTTTTAGTCTTAGTCTTTTGGACGAAAATGCTTATAGTTTTAGTCACATTTTAGTCATTTCTAAATGTGATAGTTTTAGTCACGTTTTAGTGAGACGAAAATTTAAAAGGTTTTAGTCAAGTTTTCGTCAGTTTAATTATAAAAAGTTATAATTAATTTAGATAACTATTGGAAATTGGGATAAATAATAGTTATCTATTGGCTTTATAGCTTTTGACAAACCAATTACACCACAATAGGCAGTAGTAGAAGTGTCTTTGTGAACAGGACTTTCCCCAAAAGCGCCCGCTCTCCTCGTCCTCTGATCAACAGCGCTATCTGCACATACGTAGCCTCCACATGCTTTCTGCGTTCATACGCTAGCGGCTACGGTATTTAAAACTGTCCTGAGGTCGATGTCCCTGTGACATCGATGTCACATGCGCTCCGTGGAGGATGTACGCTAGCAGTGCACTGCACGCCACGGGGAGAGGGAGAGAGAGAGAGAGGGAGAGGGAGAGAGAGAGAGAGAGAGAGGCGCCGCTGCCCGGCAGCATCATGAGAGCTGCGGCGCCACTCTGTGTCACGTTTACCGGTGTGTTCTCCCGCTCCGCGTATAAACTCTGTTTGTGAACGATCTGACGAACCACTTTCTCCCATTTTAGTCTCGTCTCGTCTCGTTGACGTAAACTCATAAACGTCTCGTCAGGTTTTAGTCCCCCAAAAGCTATTTTTAGCTCGTCATTGTTACGTTATCGTCATTAAAAAAAGGGGCGTCAACGAAATCATATCGTTATCGTCTTCGTTGACGAAAACAACACTGCTAGCCACTAATCCTTAACCTTTCATGGGGTCAGCTGTTAGATCTCTATGCAGTTAGTGAACTAGAGCTTCAACAGCATTTGCCCAATTCCACCGTCCTTACCCAGGGGAAGGGGAAGTGACATCACCAACAGCTATGTTTCTTCTTCTTTAAAGTTCAGTACAGGCCAAACAAAAGCGCATACCGCCCCCTACTGTATATTGTTCAACAACAACATAGTGTCCAAATAAAGACATTTAAGGAGAAAAAAGAGAAACATCCAAATGATCCTTCACATTTCCCTTTATTTTATCTCAACAGCAGTTTCATAAAGCTACAGTATGCAAATTAGCCATGTGGCTTAGGTTTCTACTAAATGAAAACAAAAGCACAAACTGCTTCATTTAGGCCATTTACTGAGGAGGCTCTTTAAACCATGTGACTGTGCTGTGGTGACTCTAACATGTATTTTGTCACTTTTATAAAGTTTGGCTTGTGCAGAATCTTTTTATTTATTTATTATTAAATGTGCACCTGTCAATCAACAGTGGTTGCGCGTGAATCACTCGAGGGTGGAGGCGAGGGGGGTGGGGAGATTGGCGCAGTGGTTTATGGGATGGCACATAGCTCCTAATCGCCAGTAAGATAGCATCAGAGGTCCCTATGCTAAAGTGGCTATAATAGTTAGCATACAGGCCACTTTCCCTAACTCCTTCCTAACTGACAGCCCAATTCGGACGCATCTTATCATGGCGGACGCTGACGCACATCCGGTTTGGCGTAAGACCTCTTACCAATTTACTGGTTTCGGATGGAGCAACGGTTTCGGAATCAGCCTGGGCCTTTCAATGTTGCCCTACTGCAGAGAGCAGCTAAGCCATTAGAGCTTACAGCACTGAATGACCTGTGTGCAGATTGCATCTAACTAAAGGTCAAATTCAACCAAATAAAACTTCAGAACAGTAAGGAAAGTACAATCTAACATACATGCCATTGTCCACCAAGGTCTTAGTCACCTGCAGGCCTTATCAAGGGAAACAGGTTCATACATTGTGATTTCAGAACCAAGGTATTAATATTAAATTAATGATTTAACCAAGTAATAGGGCAGCACAGAGAAAATGCAATAATCATGCTGCTGTTTACCTAGGTCCGAGCCACCTGTAGGCCTAACCAGTTTAGGAAGGTTCATGTGGTGTCAATCCCAGAACCAAGGTACTACTAACTTTTAAACTATGCCAAATAATAAGCTATGTCCATTTCCATTTGCACTAATCAATGTTTCTTTTAGTGCCGAGCCAGTTGCAACTGAGTTTCCACTGGCCAGTCACTGTTTTTCTCTTAGATTTTGGTTTCTCAGCCAGTGTTTGAGCTTAGGCTATAGTTGGGTTGTGTTCTTATATTTGGGGTCTTGAGTTGGTTTATTTCTTTTGGGCCTCTTTTAATGGCTATTTTGTTTGCTGTGATTTTAGTTTGTAAATATAATTTCTACAACTTCCTACAACCAAATACTTGCACAACCTGGTTTTAAGCATGGCTCATTGATGAATTGATTTTAACCCCAGCTGTCAGCTATTTTAACCGACATGAATATGAATTATATTTAGTGTTAAATAAATGCCACTATTTGTCAATATATAACGTCTCTCTTATTGCATTAAGCACTTGGTCACAATTGTGTTATTGTTGCTTTTCCTGCACACTTTTGTCAAACTTATGACGCTTTTTTGTTGCGTTTTCATCATGTGCTCAGTTCAGGTGGGGGTTAAGAGCGTAAAAGAACAATAGCAGCTAATAACCTTTGTGGTCATTTATCCCACACTTTAAAAAGTTATAAAAGCACTTTGCTGTATTTCAAAGTATTGTGTATTGCCTTTCTTGTAGTTACGCGTTGTTGATTAGCCTCCACGTCTATGGAGATTTAGAATGGGATTATTACTTCAGGCTACACTGTTGAGCTCCATGTGCAGTCTCCTGCTTCTGTTGTTCAGGCTTATTTTTAGGATAAACATCTTAGTCAGCCAACTGTGGAGAGTACAAAGTCCTAAACTGACGAGGTTCTGCGGCTCATGTGTTGAACAGTGCTGTGTGGGGGATTACCTCATGGACTCGCAGGAAAAACGGACGTCTACACGGTGACAGAAGGAGGAAACGTCACCGTCAAATGTATGCTGTATGGAGATGGAACCACGTGGTACTTCTGTCAAAATAACTGTGACGACATTCTGGTCTGGACTTACGGCGCGAAGAAGCAGCAGAGCAAAGGCCGGTACAGCGTTCAATATGAGGAGCACTCAACACCTCCTCATGTGATGCGTGTGAGCATTCGTGACGTGGTGAGCTCGGACTCGGGGACGTACCAGTGTGAAACGTGGACAGGAGCAGTAAAGAGAGACTCTGTGCTGTTTCAAATCGCTGTCACCAGTGGTAAGCTTGGGTTTGTTTATTTCCACACATTAATGCTGAATGATATAGGGCCCAATCTTATCTTATCTCCTCAGCTCCAGACGTGTCTCCCAGACCTTCAGGTATCTACTACCCTGTGTGTCTATAACAACGGCCCACTGTATAACGAGAGCCTAACAGTGAACACCTCCACAGGTCACAGTCGTCTGCTCTGGCTGTTGCTGTTGATCCCCGTAACCGTGGTGATGACCTCTGTGCTGGTGTTCCTGACCTGCAGAAAGAGGAGGACACGGAGCGGTGAGCCGAGACGCTCCAGAGCAGAGGTGAGGTCTACAGCAGCTTCACCTTCCAGAACATCACACTGACTGGGGGTTTCTTTGCTCTTTTTCCCTCCAGACTGAGCTGTGTGAGAACGTGGGCCCAGAGTCTGCAGAGGACACTTACCAGAGCCTCTGTGTGGACACTATGGACCACAACCAAACCTACAGCTGCATCAGAGACACAGCAGGAACACAAACTTAACCTTCTCTGACTGTGACCATGTCTGATCCTGTCACGGTCTTTGTCTTTCTTATATGCCCTTCATATTTTTACCTTCTGTTGAACTAAATCTTCATGCAGGTCTCTCTATGTACATAATGTCTTGTATTGCTCGTATGAACAATTTATGATAATATTTCGCTTTTTTGTTGTATGTACTTTTTATAATAAAATGTGTGCAAGTAACGAGGGCTCATGCAGTGAGCAGCAAGATGAATGTGATGTTTGCTGATGCCATTTTCAAGTGGACCAGGCCTGTCATGCAAAATTGGAGTAGTATTTCCCAACATTCACGCAGTTTAGAGTTATGCTGCCTTTTTTTAAAGAAAATGATTCCTATAGTTGTCAGCAGGAGGAGCCCTACTCAAGATTTTCAGCAGCTCTTTTGCCTGCGTTTCACTGTTAAGTCTATTTTTGGCTCCATATGCACGTCATGTCCACTTTAACACTCAAATGCTATATTTGCTGTTTGTCTCTCAAAACTCTAGGTGTCATGTTTGAGCTGAAATTAGACAAACAAGTCAATTCTGTGATCAAATCTAGCTTCTTTCAGCTGCGACTTTGAAGCAAAGCTCAAACCCTTTTTCATCCCGTAGTGACCTCGAAAAGGCCACACATGCTTTTATCAGTTTATTCTGATCAGAAGACAAAATGACTAATTCAAAAGAAAAGAAAAATAGCCAAAACCTGCAGGTGAATGTGTTTTGGACCGTGATTGTATATTCCATGAACTAGGGCTGGGTACCTTTACATGTTTTCCAATACCAGTGCTTTAACGATACCTACACTAAAATATTTGTCGTCTAGAACCAGAAAACAGAAGAATAATGTGTAGAAGATCTGCACATTTGCAATATCAGGTTCTTCTACAAGAAATGTGTGGAAAAAATTGAGAATAATTTGAGGGGAAATGAGGGGAAATTGTGTCAAAAATAAAAATATTTCTTTCATTTTTTCGATACCAGCAGCACCTTAACTTTTTTTTTTCCAATACCATATTAGTATCATTTAATGGTATAGCCTTAATATGAATATATGGAGTTGAAAAGTAAAACAAAAAGTCCAGCAATCCCCCCCATACCCCTGTGCGTCAGGCACAAGATCTGGCCCACAGACTTACATGGCGATTACAGTTTAGTGTCAATATGTGTCCTTTCATAAATGTATTTTCATGTTATTGTAAGAAATGTGCTGCACACAAGGTCGATGAATAAAAGTCATATTATATTAGTGCTTACCATTTGAAACCATTTTTAAAACCTAGAATCAGACTCGAGGCTAAGGTTTCCTAAAGTAGTTTTAAAAAATTGAATAAAGCATAATACAGGACATTTAAGTTATAAAATATTAAATTATTTAAAAAATTGCCAAACACATGAGGTTGTCCAAATACAGTATATCTTTTAAAAAAGCCTGAAATGGCCTAATATAAAACCTCTGAGTTTGGTTAATCAAAATGAAAGCAAATTAAAGAAGTAAATCGCAAACAGATTATTCACAACAGGAATCAAAAGTGTTCCTTCTCGTTTTTGCAGAACCAGTATAAGTAAGTAAGTAAGTGCTTTATTTGTCATTGTACAAGCGTACAACCAAATAGTGTTCAGGTGTTAGTCCTGAGCCACTGCGACTGAGCCGCGCCGCCACTGTGGGCCGACCTGACCAGCATGTTTTTGGAGGTCGGGGAAACCGTAGCAATTGAAGGAAACCTGTCTGGCTGCCTTCAGTCTCCTCTGATCCTGTGAAACGGTGCAGCGCCTCCTGGGTCTGTCCCTGTTTCAGAGCGTGGTGTCCTGCACTGGTCAGCTCCACCTCCTCCTTCCTCTTCCTCCCGCGCAGCTCCTTCCGCTCCACAACAATCTTTCACCATCTTCTGGGAAGAGCGTAGCAGTTAATCTGTTTTATCCCGGTGAACGCCCATTAGTCAGAAGAATAGAAGGCATGTGTGTTTCCTGTAGCGCCTCTTGTGACGTATCCAGTGTGCTGCAGTGTTTCAGAAGAAATGTGTAGGTCTCAAATGTCTTTAGCTCATAAGCTAGCTGTTTGTTTACTTTTAAAAAGCTGCTTGCTTCAGGACGATTATGGACTCTTTGCAGTGAAAAAAAAATCTGCCGAACCTCACAAAAACACAGCAAAGACGAACAAAAGTATCCAGGAAAACAATTTGGAGCACAGACACCACAAATGCAGTTCGCAGAAAAAGGCAAAAAACGCAGCTGTACCAAGAGAGAGGGAGGTTTCCACTTGTTTAGCGTCACAATAACTGCTGTGTAAAAACAGTAGGGTTTATGATCTCACTTCTGCATGACAGGAAGAGACAGACACTAAGGTGAGAAAACAGTATATTACTCCTTGCTCTATGGGAGATCACTGTGCAAAATCCACTCCTCACACAAGTAAGTAACAGTGAGCTTTTATTCTATTTGATCATGTTCACAGCCACGTGTTGTGCATTCAAAGCGATATACAAATGTGTGTTCATGTGTTCACATGGGACGGGCCGTGTCTGGGCGTCAGCAAAGAATAATTTCTGAGATACAGAGTCTTGACAGTTTAAGAATGGTTCAAATGGAGGGGGCAATAAAGTATGCCTTATCTTAAAGCACTTTTTGTCTTTAAAGTGATAGTCTGTAAATGGGGAGAGAGTGAGAGTGAAATCTGAAAGTAAACAATCAAGTTCCTCCCTTCCTGATTGGACCAGAAAGCCTCTCCAAGTTTGCAAGAATGAGGAGTGAGAGAACAAACTCTCAAACTAAACGATCAAGCAAACTGTGTCTGTTTGTGTCCGTTTTTCTTTGTCTGCTCTAAAGTAGCGGTGAGAAGTGTTAGATGTGTGGCCAGATAATACACAGTGTTTTTAGGCCTTAGTCTTACCGCTGACATCTATTTTTTCCGTCATGTGAACAGACACCTCCACACAGTTCAAACGTTGACTTGGCTTTCACAGATTGACCATGACGACCCTGACCGTGACTGCTCTTCTCCTTTGCAGCATCAGTAAGTGGACATTGCTTGGTTATTGCATCGATATGATTCATGAACACAAACACGAGGCTGCTTTTATACTGTCAAAGGTACATGCTGTTGTGTTTGGGGCTTGGAGTCGTCGACAGTGGAAGTGCAGTCTGGTCAAAGTGCCACTCTGCTGTGCTCCAACTACACCAGTGGTGTCATGACAATAAGCTGGTACAGAGCGGTGAGGAGAGCCACGCTGAGCCGAATATCCGTTATCTTCAACTCCTTTGAGCCTGCATGGTATACAGACGGTTTGGAAGATGGTAGATTCAACGTGACGTCCAACTCGTCTCACATCTTCCTCACAATCAGCCCCGTGAGCAGTTCAGACACTGGCTTCTATTTCTGTGGCTACGAATCACCCATGGGACTGACTCTCAAAGATTCAACTTATTTGGACATCCATGAAGGTAGAGTTTTTCTTTTCATATCTGATCACAAAAGCTATAGTTTCATAAAAGACATACTTTGCATCTCACACACTCAGTTTGTCTCCTTCTCAAGAGCTGAGAACGCTCCGTCCCACTTGCTGATGTCACAAGGTAGTGTTGCACTGCGTCGAGTCTTTTTGTTTTGTCTTGAAATGAATGGATACTAATTCAATGTTTAATTTATGTTAGAATAGCGCCACCATCTGATTAATTTGCATAAAGCTAATTGCAGAGACTTTGGTATTAAATACTCGACATAAAAAACGAGCCAAAAAAGGGTCAATAATGCAACAAGCATTAATGATTTTTCACAAACATTGAAATAGGAAGCCAATAAATTAATATGTTAGTTGTGTCCAAATTCATTAATAACTTTACAAAATTATTTGTAGCATCCTAATTCCTCACAGGGAAGTTTATTGGCACATTTCACAACTTGCAGCGTCACTTTTCAGAGTCACTTTCACAGAAATGCAAGAAAACTCGCCTGTGTGTTCATGAAGTGGATACAAATACTTTATAATTAGGTGCACGGGGCTTTTCCCAAAAATTTCTGTGTTTACTAAAGGAGGAGGAAAACTAATTTGCACCTCCCCCTCCCCTCAGGTATTTCCTTGTGTGTCTATAATAAAGACCCACTGTATAACGAGAGCCTAACTTATTCACTTATTCACAACCTGCACTAGGACTGTAAACTTTGCACTGCCGATGCCGACCTTGATATTCTACTCTTTATAGTCTGTTCTAATTTTACTTTTACTCATTGTACATAAGGTACCTCTTTCTTTACTACTTAACTGTTTGCACATTTCCTGTCTATTTTTCACACCCTGAGTGATCTTATTAAGTGCTGAATGTGACAAGTGAATTTCTCCATTGTGAGATGAATTAAGGATTATCTTATCTTATCTTACAGTGACCACCACAGGTTGCTGTCATCTGCTCTGGCTGTTGCTGTTGATCCCCGTAACCATGGTGATGACCTCTGTGCTGGTGTTCCTGACCTGCAGAAAGAGGAGGACACGGAGCGGTGAGCCGAGACGCTCCAAAGCAGAGGTGAGGTCTACAGCAGCTTCACCTTCCAGAACATCACACTGACTGGGGGTTTCTTTGCTCTTTTTCCCTCCAGACTGAGCTGTGTGAGAACGTGGGCCCAGAGTCTGCAGAGGGCACTTACCAGAGCCTCTGTGTGGACACTATGGACCACAACCAAACCTACAGCTGCATCAGAGACACAGCAGGAACACAAACTTAACCTTCTCTGACTGTGACCATGTCTGATCCTGTCACTGTCTTTGCCTTTCATGAATGATTAACAGATGTTTACCTTCTGTTGAACTAAGTCTTCATGCAGGTCTCTCTATGTACATTTGAAGTCTTGTATTGCTCGTATTCACAATTTATGATAATATTTCGCTTTTTGAAATGTACTTTCTATAATAAAATGCACAGTTTTGAGTAATCCTCTGACAAAGCTGTTAAATTTCGCTGTTTCTTCTTCTACGGTGTCAGCGCCTCGTTCTTCCTGATTACACTCGCAGCATAGTTCAAACCCCAAAACCTGTCCTCCACGATTTTTAAACATGATTGATTTTAGCGCGGTACATGCGTCCAACCTGGAAGTTATTTTTTAAGAAAATGATTCCTATAGCTGCCAGCAGGAGGAGCCCCAGTCACGATCTTCACCAGCTCAGTCTCCTGTATTTCAGTGTTACTATTTAATTTTTTCAGACATATTTTCAAATTAAAAAATGTAAAATATCAAAGCTGAGGCACCCATAATAAGGGTTTAAGTCTATTTTAGGCTCCATATGCACGACATGTCCACTTTAACACTCAAATGCTATATTTGCTATGTTTATCTCTCAAAACTCTAGGTGTCATGTTTGAGCTGATCAAATCTAGCTTCTTTCAGCTGCGACTTTGAGCAAAGATCAAACCCTTTTTCATCCCGTAGTGACCTCGAAAAGGCCACACATGCTTTTATCAGTTTATTCTGATCAGAAGACAAAATGACTACAGTAATTCAAAAGAAAAGAAAATAGCCAAAACCTGCAGGTGAATGTGTTTTGGACCGTGATTGTATATTCCATGAACTAGGGCTGGGTAACATTTTTTCCGATACCAGTGCTTTAACTTTTTCCAATACCTATACCAAAATATGTGTCGCCTAGAACCAGAAAACGGAATGTTCGTGTGAAAAAGGGGGAATAATTTTTTTTTTTAATTGGGGAAAATTGGGAGAAATTGTGTCAAATATAAGGAAAAATTGTGTAAACTTTGGGGGAAAATGAGGAATAAATTGGTGGGGGGGGGGAGAGGGAAAATCAAAAAATTTTAAAATGAGAAAAAATGTGGGGGAAATGGGAAAACAAGAAAAAAAAAGAAAAAAAAGGGAATAAATATAAATAAATGAATAAATAATTTATTTGACCTAAAAATCCAAGTTGCTTCCTTCAATGCTGTCCATGGACCACGAGCATCAAACCTTTTTTTCGGTGCCTACTTCCGATTCCTTTACTTTTTTCAATACCAGTAGTACCTATGGAGTAAAAAAAAAAAGTCAAGTCAAGCAATGTCATTTTTAGCCTTAATATTGGGCCAATTAATTTCAATGACTTTTAATGCTTTTTGTGCCCCGCGGAAACCTCAACGATCTCTGCTGCATGATGAAATGAAATCTTAAAATATAAACGTTTACAGAAGTGGTTCTTTTTTTTCTTCTGTTTTCCTTTCACTTGTGCGCACACACCCACACAACCTCTATTAGGTTTAAAAAAAAAAAAAAAACTAGCCAAGTGAAACCACAGGATGAAGTGAAGAGAGAAGTAGATTGTGAGAGAGGGTGGAGATGACACACGTCCAAAGACTTCCTGATTTAAAACAGAAAGAACAAGTTCAGCTCCGTCAGTCACCATGAGGGCACCTTCACTTCTGACACTCTTTCTTGGTGAGTTTTTTCTCCCATCCCTTCATAGCTACCCTTCAGTTTATTTCTTTGCCTGTAAAATGATATTAATATCTGTTCACAAAGTAGATATTTTAGATTTAAATATGTAAAAGCCTTACAGTAGTTCGGGCCTTTTTTAATGATAAATATTTTAATCCAAATGTGTGTATTAGTGCAAAGACATAAACTAATGATGTTTCTGTGGCTCATGTGTTGAACAGTGCTGTGTGGTGGATTACCTCCTGGACTCGCAGGAGAAACCGGCGTCTATCAAGTAAATGAAGGAGGAAACGTCACAGTCAGATGTTTGATGTATGAACATGGAACTTCACGGATCTTCTGTAGAAATGACTGTGAGGACAAAGAAAACATTCTGGTTGAGATGTCAGGGACCAAGACGCAGCAAAGCAAAGGCCGATACAGCATTCAATATGATCAACATATATCACCTCCTCATGTGATGCGTGTGAGCATTACTAATGTGGTGAGCTCTGACTCTGGGATGTACCAGTGTGAAACCTGGTCAGGAGCAGTACAAGGAACCTCTGTAAAATTTCAAATTAATGTCATCACAGGTAAGCTTAGGTTTTATTTATACATGTGATCATTATGCGTGTGTTCCAAATATACTTTTTTTTTTCAGTGATACTCTTGTGTCTAAAGTCTAAATGGTAAAAATTCCCATTGAAGAAACCTTTATATCTAATGTATCAGCAAAAGGAACCAAGCATTTTGAACCTGGCTCTATCCATTATTCAGATTTCACCTCTGGATTACACATAAATGCACTGCAGATTTTTTTTTTCTTCAATTCCTGTCAGTAATCTACATGAAAGGTTTCAAATTAATTGTATATGTATTTGTCCCCTATTCACCTGCTCAGTCTCACCTTTATTTACTATATTGTTATGTCATGATCAGACTTATTTTTCCCCACCTTCAGATTCAGCCACTGCTTCAGTATCTACCACCACCACACATTTGTATAAGGTCTCCTCCACATCCACATCCACACCTGCCCCTGCTTTCTACTCAGTGGACCATAATGAGACGAGCCCAAAGTCGACAGAACCGTCACCTGGATCTACACCGACACGTGAGCGCTGCACCTCCTCCAGTACACAGTAGCCTTTATAATCACGAGTGTCTGCTGTGACAGGTGTGACGCTGTATGTGGCTTTAGCGGCCGGTCTCATCCTGCTCTCAGTGACTCTGTCCGTTCTGTACTGGAGAAAGAGAGTCAGGAAACCAACAGGTGGGTTACAGTAATAACCATTCATATTACTGTCTCCACGTCTGATTTGTTGTTTTACTTTAACATTTCAGTGTCCACAGAAAACGCTCAAATACCAGAGGTGAGTGACTTCAGTGCTGCATACCTGCAACTTACTCACACATTCACTGGTTTAATTCACAAAGCGCTTTCTAAGGCACCCAAAGACCACAGACTGTTCTATTCATCAAGTTTAATAATTCTATACTATTCAAATCTCAACAAGTAACATTTTAGACTGAGACAGAGTTGAAATTCCGGTAAAAACAACTCTCTGGCAAGAATTCTGAGGGCCAACATTACCTGGTCCGAGGGCTGCATGCTACACTTTGGGAACCCCTTATTTGTGCACCCCTATTTACGATATTAATTTCACAAAGCGTTATAAAACAGGCCTCAGTGGCAATACTGCAATACATTCAACATCATATTTCACTTCATCTTCTAAATCATTTTACACAATAATAAATATCATCAGACAATAACTTATAACTTATATACAGTGCTGAGAAAAAGTAGGTACACCGTCTGGAATTTCTCACATTTCTGCCTAAACTGGACACTAAATGTGGTCTGATCTTCATCAGAATCACAGGAATGATTAAACAGTGTCTGCTTAAACTAATACCACCCACACATTTACATTTGATCATATTTTTATTGGCAATAACATGTAAACATTCACAGGACAGCGTGGAATAAGTAAGTACACCCCTTGAACCTTACTGAACTGCAGCAGTTTTGTAAAGAGGAATGGTCCAAGATTCATCCTGATCGTTGTGAACGTCTAATCTGCAACTACAGAAAAGCAGTTATTGTTGCAAAAGAAGGATCAGCCAGATATTTAATACGGGGTTCACTTACTTATTCCATGCATGTTGTGAATGTCTCAGGTTTTTCTGCAAAATATCTTGATAATCTTGCAAATTAATTTTTCTATTGAAGATATCACGTTGTCCAGGCCCTGAGGCAACAAAACAGCCCCACACCATGATTCTCCTGCTCCAGACTTCACAGTGAGGAGAGGGTTATGATGTTGGTGCTGTTCCATTTGTCCTCCACACATGACGTTGTGTGTTCCTCCCAAACTATTCAATTTTGGTTTGCGAAAGAGCTCTTGGATGCTCCACAGCACTACTGGCAAAATATACTGTGGACTGTTGGACCCAAAGTTGATTCAGGCGGTGTACTTACTTATTCCACGCTCTCCTGTGAATGTTTACATGTTGTGGCCAATAAAAATATGATCAAATGTAAATGTGTGGGTGGTATTAGTTTAAGCAGACACTGTTTAATCATTCCTGTGATTTTGATGAAGATCAGACCGCCACAGTGACTAATTTTGGCAAAATGTAAGAAATTCCAGATGGTGTACTTACTTATACTCGCCACTGTGTGTGTTTCATCGTCGTTTTTATCATGTCATGTGGACTTTTGTTTGAACTGTCAGATGAGGAAAGGCTTTAATATTTGTTCAAATATAAGCCTTTTTTTTTTGGCTCAGTTTTTGTGAAGTGCTTGGCTTCAATGTAACAGGACACTCTTTGTGTAATGTATTTGGAAGTCTGCCTGTGTTTCATTTTTGTGTCTTATAAGCTCACGTGGGCTGGGCACCTTTAATGGTGCAAGACACCAAATAAGTAACTAAACTAAACTAAACTAAACTGTGCACCCATATTGGTTCACTTTTTATCGTAAAATACAACCAAGAAATGCAAAAGCGCTACAGTAGACAGCATTTTCAAACACACACACATAATGTAGAGGTCAGGAATTGTCATATAAACTGCTATTATACATTCAGCACTGCTATAAACTTTTTATTCCTAGT
The DNA here is from genome assembly GCA_007210695.1 of Neogobius melanostomus. NCBI lineage: Eukaryota > Metazoa > Chordata > Actinopteri > Gobiiformes > Gobiidae > Neogobius > Neogobius melanostomus. The sequence continues at coordinate 436,830 of VHKM01000806.1, read as the reverse complement.
GTAACCATCTGTATGAGGAGATCCCAGATGAGAACAGATCTGCAGTGGCCTACAGCCTTCTGTCTCAACCCCAAGCACACAGCCAGGTAGGACTTGTCCTTTGTAACATGCTCCCTGTACTATTGTGATTTGATCAATTGTTTTTATTTCAATGATGTTGGGGGTGGGGCTTATAAGCTTTTGCTTCAGCCCACTCCTTTTGAGCAGAATTTTAACTGCTCAAATAAACTAAACTAAACTAAACTAAACTAGGACATTTTGTGACTTTAACAACAAAACTATAACTGCCTTATCACCTGCGGTCAGAGGTGCAACATAACCCCCGAGGAGATGCAAAACAGGAACCAGGCCTACCGTTCAGTTTGAGGAAGTTCTCGGTAAATTATTTTAACCCGTGTGTCATGTTAAGAAACACTCCCCTATAGATATACAGTAGACTTATATTGACTATAAATGTAGACATAATGGACTTGGTCAGAACGGCATTCTCCAAATAATGTTGTTTCCCTTTTATGTGTTTGACTGTGCATTAAGCAATAAGTGGTACAGAATTAACATCATTATAAGTGTGTCGGTAGTAACTTTGATTTTGACAGTTTAGTTTTTATGTAAAGTTGAGTTTTCACATTTTCTCTACTCTCATATTAGTGGCATTATATGCCCCATTGACCCCCAATATAAACTCACTTTCTCATCGCTCTGCCGTGACCCTACAACCAAAACGTGCCCAAAACAAGGTTACTGAAATAAGCTAAACAAGTGTCTCAACAACACGTGTCACATATAGGCCTAAACAAAAACAAGTGACACAGAAACACAGAAACACACAAACAGGAGACACAAGTTAAGGCAATCAAAAACAAGTGTTCCTAGAAAACAAACAAAGGAACACAGACGAAAGTGGCATACTGGCCACAAAGGCCAGCAGCCCTGAATGATCTTAGGTTTGGCCTTTTATAGGCGTGGCCGCAGCAGGTGGTTGATTGGGAAGCAGTAGCCAATCAGCCCAGAGCGGTAAACCAGTCCTCCAATCCCAGGCCAGGGCTCACACAGCCAGGGTTTCCATGGAGGGAAAGGGGGAAATTAGCACCACACAAACAGAACCAACAAAAGGGAGGGAGACTGGAGGCCTGGGACCGTAACACTCTCCTTTAGCCTTGTGTCAGATGTGACTTAATGAACAAAAATCTCATTTGTCTGTCTTTGTCCAGGCTGAAGTGGATCTGAATAAGAGCGGCGGCGCCCCCCGGTGTCAGACTGAGCCTGATGGCAGTGTGCTGTACTCCACCATCAGCTCAACAGTTACTCCACAATGACACACTGAACTTTATACATCATCATCTTTATTGTTTTAGTATGAAAGTAGTCTGGGCAGCTCTGATGTAGCAACACAGAGGCTGGAAAATGTAGAATTTAAGGCTAAGGGCAATAAAAACCTATATAGATTATTGCAATGAGAAAAATGACTTTAAATGGCGGCATCATAATCTGAATACTTGATTTGAATGTTTGTTTATTTTGCAGATAAATCAAATGCAAACATTCTTTTCGATATCTTATGTTGAATATGTTGATTATTTTATTTCTGTAACTCAGGAAAAGCATTGGCCTCAAAATAAATGCTTTCTTTTTGAACATGAAGGTAGAGTTTTTCTTTTCATATCTGATCACAAAAGCTATAGTTTCATAAAAGACATACTTTGCATCTCGTATACTCAGTTTGTCTCCTCCTCAAGAGCTGAGAACGCTCCGTCCCACTTACTGATGTCACAAGGTAGTGTTGCACTGCGTCGACTCTTTTTGTTTTGTCTTGAAATGAATGGATACTAATTCAATGCTTAATATATGTTAGAATAGCGCCGCCATCTGATTAATTTGCATAAAGCTAATTGCAGAGTCTTTGATTGATGAAAGAGGAAGCCAATTAATTAATATGTTAGTTGTGTCCAAATTCATTAATAACTTTACAAAATTATTTGTAGCATCCTAATTCCTCACAGGGAAGTTTATTGGCACATTTCACAACTTGCAGCGTCACTTTTCAGAGTCACTTTCACAGAAATGCAAGAAAACTCGCCTGTGTGTTCATGAAGTGGATACAAATACTTTATAATTAGGTGCACGGGGCTTTTCCCAAAAATTTCTGTGTTTACTAAAGGAGGAGGAAAACTAATTTGCACCTCCCCCTCCCCTCAGGTATTTCCTTGTGTGTCTATAATAAAGACCCACTGTATAACGAGAGCCTAACTTATTCACTTATTCACAACCTGCACTAGGACTGTAAACTTTGCACTGCCGATGCCGACCTTGATATTCTACTCTTTATAGTCTGTTCTAATTTTACTTTTACTCATTGTACATAAGATACCTCTTTCTTTACTACTTAACTGTTTGCACATTTCCTGTCTATTTTTCACACCCTGAGTGATCTTATTAAGTGCTGAATGTGACAAGTGAATTTCTCCATTGTGAGATGAATTAAGGATTATCTTATCTTATCTTACAGTGACCACCACAGGTTGCTGTCATCTGCTCTGGCTGTTGCTGTTGATCCCCGTAACCGTGGTGATGACCTCTGTGCTGGTGTTCCTGACCTGCAGAAAGAGGAGGACACGGAGCGGTGAGCCGAGACGCTCCAGAGCAGTGGTGAGGTCTACAGCAGCTTCACCTTCCAGAACATCACACTGACTGGGGGTTTCTTTGCTCTTTTTCCCTCCAGACTGAGCTGTGTGAGAACGTGGGCCCAGAGTCTGCAGAGGACACTTACCAGAGCCTCTGTGTGGACACTATGGACCACAACCAAACCTACAGCTGCATCAGAGACACAGCAGGAACACAAACTTAACCTTCTCTGACTGTGACCATGTCTGATCCTGTCACTGTCTTTGCCTTTCATGAATGATTAACAGATGTTTACCTTCTGTTGAACTAAGTCTTCATGCAGGTCTCTCTATGTACATTTGAAGTCTTGTATTGCTCGTATTCACAATTTATGATAATATTTCGCTTTTTGAAATGTACTTTCTATAATAAAATGCACAGTTTTGAGTAATCCTCTGACAAAGCTGTTAAATTTCGCTGTTTCTTCTTCTACGGTGTCATCGCCTCGTTCTTCCTGATTACACTCGCAGCATAGTTCAAACCCCAAAACCTGTCCTCCACGATTTTTAAACATGATTGATTTTAGCGCGGTACATGCGTCCAACCTGGAAGTTATTTTTTAAGAAAATGATTCCTATAGCTGCCAGCAGGAGGAGCCCCAGTCACGATCTTCACCAGCTCAGTCTCCTGTATTTCAGTGTTACTATTTAATTTTTTCAGACATATTTTCAAATTAAAAAATGTAAAATATCAAAGCTGAGGCACCCATAATAAGGGTTTAAGTCTATTTTAGGCTCCATATGCACGACATGTCCACTTTAACACTCAAATGCTATATTTGCTATGTTTGTCTCTCAAAACTCTAGGTGTCATGTTTGAGCTGATCAAATCTAGCTTCTTTCAGCTGCGACTTTGAGCAAAGGTCAAACCCTTTTTCATCCCGTAGTGACCTCGAAAAGGCCACACATGCTTTTATCAGTTTATTCTGATCAGAAGACAAAATGACTAATTCAAAAGAAAAGAAAATAGCCAAAACCTGCAGGTGAATGTGTTTTGGACCGTGATTGTATATTCCATGAACTAGGGCTGGGTAACATTTTTTCCGATACCAGTGCTTTAACTTTTTCCGATACCTATACCAAAATATGTGTCGCCTAGAACCAGAAAACGGAATGTTTGTGTGAAAAAGGGGGAATAATTTTTTTTTTAATTGGGGAAAATTGGGAGAAATTGTGTCAAATATAAGGAAAAATTGTGTAAACTTTGGGGGAAAATGAGGAATAAATTGGTGGGGGGGGGGGAGAGGGAAAATCAAAAAATTTTAAAATGAGAAAAAATGTGGGGGAAATGGGAAAACAAGAAAAAAACAAGAAAAAAAGGGAATAAATATAAATAAATGAATAAATAATTTATTTGACCTAAAAATCCAAGTTGCTTCCTTCAATGCTGTCCATGGACCACGAGCATCAAACCTTTTTTCGGTGCCTACTTCCGATTCCTTTACTTTTTTCAATACCAGTAGTACCTATGGAGTAAAAAAAAAAAGTCAAGTCAAGCAATGTCATTTTTAGCCTTAATATTGGGCCAATTAATTTCAATGACTTTTAATGCTTTTTGTGTCCCGCGGAAACCTCAACGATCTCTGCTGCATGATGAAATGAAATCTTAAAATATAAACGTTTACAGAAGTGGTTCTTTTTTTTTTTCTGTTTTCCTTTCACTTGTGCGCACACACCCACACACACAGCCTCTATTAGGTTTAAAAAAAAATAATAAAAAAAACTAGCCAAGTGAAACCACAGGATGAAGTGAAGAGAGAAGTAGATTGTGAGAGAGGGTGGAGATGACACACGTCCAAAGACTTCCTGATTTAAAACAGAAAGAACAAGTTCAGCTCCGTCAGTCACCATGAGGGCACCTTCACTTCTGACACTCTTTCTTGGTGAGTTTTTTCTCCCATCCCTTCATAGCTACTCTTCAGTTTATTTCTTTGCCTGTAAAATGATATTAATATCTGTTCACAAAGTAGATATTTTAGATTTAAATATGTAAAAGCCTTACAGTAGTTCGGGCCTTTTTAAATGATAAATATCGTCATCCAAATGTGTGTATTAGTGCAAAGACATAAACTAATGATGTTTCTGTGGCTCATGTGTTGAACAGTGCTGTGTGGTGGATTACCTCCTGGACTCGCAGGAGAAACCGTCGTCTATCAAGTAAATGAAGGAGGAAACGTCACAGTCAAATATTTGATGTATGAACATGGAACTTCACTGATCTTCTGTAGAAATGACTGTAAGGACGAAGACAATCTGGTTGAGATGTCAGGGACCAAGAAGCAGCAAAGCAAAGGCCGATACAGCATTCAATATGATCAACATCCATCACCTCCTCATGTGATGCATGTGAGCATTACTAATGTGGTGAGCTCTGACTCTGGGATGTACCAGTGTGAAACCTGGTCAGGAGCAGTACAAGGAACCTCTGTAAAATTTCAAATTAATGTCATCACAGGTAAGCTTAGGTTTTATTTATACTCATGTGATCATTATGCGTGTGTTCCAAATATACTTTTTTTTTTCAGTGATACTCTTGTGTCTAAAGTCTAAATGGTAAAAATTCCCACTGAAGAAACCTTTATATCTAATGTATCAGCAAAAGGAACCAAGCATTTTGAACCTGGCTCTATCCATTATTCAGATTTCACCTCTGGATTACACATAAATGCACTGCAGATTTTTTTTTTCTTCAATTCCTGTCAGTAATCTACATGAAAGGTTTCAAATTAATTGTATATGTATTTGTCCCCTATTCACCTGCTCAGTCTCACCTTTATTTACTATATTGTTATGTCATGATCAGACTTATTTTTCCCCACCTTCAGATTCAGCCACTGCTTCAGTATCTACCACCACCACACATTTGTATAAGGTCTCCTCCACATCCACATCCACACCTGCCCATGCTTTCTACTCAGTGGACCATGATGAGACGAGCACACAGCGGACAGAACCGTCACCTGGATCTACACTGACACGTGAGCGCTGCACCTCCTCCAGTACACAGTAGCCTTTATAATCACGAGTGTCTGCTGTGACAGGTGTGACGCTGTATGTGGCTTTAGCGGCCGGTCTCATCCTGCTCTCAGTGACTCTGTCCGTTCTGTACTGGAGAAAGAGAGTCAGAAAACCAACAGGTGGGTTACAGTATTATCCATTCATATTACTGTCTCCACGTCTGATTTGTTGTTTTGCGTTTACAGAGTCCACAGAAAACGCTCAAATACCAGAGGTGAGTGACTTAATCAATCCCCCAACAGCAGAGTGCAGGATAAGTGTGACCCTGGTTTGGCACACATGGACAGGGATGGTACTTTTTCATCGAGTTTAATCATTCAATACAATTAAAATCTCTATGTAATATTGGCCATTTCTCACAATGGATAAAAGAATGTAGCTGACCGCACTTTAGCCACGCCTACTTTATCCGCAACCACATTTCACAATGGAAAAGTGTTTAATAACAGGCTTTAGTGCCGGGCGACGGTGGTGCAGGTGGTAGAGCGGGACGTGTCATGATCAGAAGGTCGGGGGTTCAAATCCCGCCTCCCGCAGGTGCGCACTGTTGTTGTGTCCTTGGGCAAGACACTTCACCCACCTTGCGTCCAGTGTCTGCGTACACTGGTGTATGAATGGGTGAGTGGTTCCTTGCTGTAAAGCCCTTATTAGTTGAATGGAGAGTTTGCAGCCTATATGCCAGTGTGATACCTCATTTGAAAGCCAAGACCATCTAGTTTCTAAAAATATGTGCAAGATCTATGTCAGTGAAGCGCAGCTCACATTACATTTGCCGTTCCAAACCCTAATATGATTTATAGGGTTTGCGATGGTGAACCCTAACCGACTGATCTGGTGGGGCGGCAGGATATAAGTTGAGACAATTTACCATACTGCAACAAGTCATTTGCCACCTATAAAGTTTGCTATTTCCATTCATCTTGTATAGCATCTTAAATAATAATATATAGAGAGATATTATCTGACAATGACCCTAGTGGGAAAATGATAATAATGCATTGGTTTTATATAAAGCAAAGCTCTCGATTTACCGATCGATCTACGGTCCCACCCTATGACCTATGGTCATGAGATCTGGGTAATGACCGAAAGGACAAGATCGCGGATACAAGCGGCCGAAATGAGTTTCCTTCGCAGGGTGGCTGTGGGTGAGGAGCTCAGTTACCCGGGAGGAGCTCGGGGTAGAGTCGCTGCTCCTTCACGTTGAAAGGAGCCAGCTGAGGTGGCTAGGGCATCTGTTCCGGATGCCTCGTGGTCGCCTCCCTCGGGAGGTGCTCCAGGCATGTCCTATTGGGAGGAGGCCTCGTGGAAGGCCCAGGACACGCTGGTGGGACTATGTCTCCGAGCTGGCCTGGTGTCGCCTCGGGGTCCCCCCAGAGCAGCTGGAGGTCTGTTGGCCACGCGACCCGGCCCTGGATAAAGCGGAAGAAAATGGATGGATGGTTTTATATAGCGCTTTTCTGAAAACTCAAAGACGCTTTACATTGCATTATTTATTCACTCCATACTTGAGAGTAAAATACAAGCAAGAAATGCAGAAGCGCTACAGTACACAGCATTTTCAAACACACACATAAACTAGAGGTCAGGACGTGTCATATAAACTGATATTATACATTCAAGTTTAAGTTTAGTAAACACAGCTATAAACCTTTTTTTTGTTTTGTTTTTTTGATTGATTGATTTTTTTTTATTTCGAGCAACACAACACAGGCACAAAAGCCAGAAAACATATAAAAAAAGAAAACATAAATAACATTCTAGCTCGAAAAGGAGTGGGAAGAAGACAAGCTTATTGACTCCCACCCCTGTTCATATACTTAAATGATAATGTGGTTGCAACAATAACACTGCTTAGTTCTTATTGTCTTACTAAACAATTAACAATTAAGTTGGTTACATATTTACAGACGCAACAATGCATTACATTAAGTCAACATTCACAGTATGTTACACTTTATAACAAGTGAATAACACTTTTTCCAGTGTAACCATCTGTATGAGATCCCAGATGAGAACAGATCTGCAGTGGCCTGCAGCCTTCTGTCTCAGCCCCAAGCACACAGCCAGGTAGGACATTTTGTGACTTTAACACCAAAACTACAACTGCCTTATCACTAACCCTGCGGTCAGAGGTGCAACCAATGGCCGCTGACTGCTCTGCTTTGTGACTACGACACTGGAGGCCGCCATTGCTCCGCTATTGCTGTAGTACCTCCATATGGCCGCTATTCCCCCATTGGAATGCATTGGACTTTAGACACGTTAAAAACAGCTTTAATGCCCGGTGCCTAATGTTTTAGAAGTGGCTAGAGCTAGATATTCCTCCTGTGATTACGCTGGGTTAAAAACAATCTGGGGCACCGGGCTGGTTATGGTAGCAATTTTTTTTAGAAATCTCCTACTTAACGGGGGTCCGACTGTTGGCATTGGAGCTGCGCGAGCTACACGTCACGCAAGGGCCGAGTCTACAGTGAAGCTCCCCCCCTTATGCCCTTATTAGGAACATGCTTCGTCAGAGCTGGGGAGGAGGAGCCTGTAAATCCGCCATGATTTCCCCTCGAACGTGGTCATTGTGGTAAACGGGGAGGAGTGAGGAATGACGGTCTATTAATAATATGTCTATGGGTGCAACATAACCCAACCTCGAGGAGACGCAAAACAGGAACAAGGCCATCTGTGATCATCTTTTCAATATCGCCTTCCCTTCAGTTTGAGGAAGTTCTCTGTAAATTATTTTAACACATTTTAGAGGAACTTTGGCTTGTTTCGACATCTTAAACATGGTTCCCGGTTTTAGAAATGTACATTTTATTCAAATAAACCAAATGCTCGGCAGATGGTTGCCAGTTCAAATCTAGCTGTCCACATGCATGGTCCTCTTTGTGACTTCACTCACATTCCCTGTATGAGCATAACAAGATTGACAACAGTTAGGATTTGAATGCGGACTTTTCTCTCCTTTAGGCTTGTGTCAGATGTGACTTAATGAACACAAATCTCATTTGTCTGACTTTGTCCAGGCTGAAGAGGAATCCTGTAAAGAGCCATACTACGCTGAAGTGGATCTGAATAAGAGCGGCGGCGCCCCCCGGTGTCAGACTGAGCCTGATGGCAGTGTGCTGTACTCCACCATCAGCTCAACAGTGACTCCACAGTGACACACTGAACATCATCATCTTTATTGTTTTAGTATGAAAGTAGTCTGGGCAGCTCTGATGTAGCAACACAGAGGCTGGAAAATGTAGAATTTAAGGCTAAGGGCAATAAAAACCTATATAGATTAATGCAATGAGAAAAATGACTTTAAATGGCGGCATCATAATCTGAATACTTGATTTGAATGTTTGTTTATTTTGCAGATAAATCAAATGCAAACATTCTTTTCGATATCTTATGTTGAATATGTTGATTATTGTATTTCTGTAACTCAGGAAAAGCATTGGCCTCAAAATAAATAACTTTGAAGTTTTGAATATAAGTCTGAATTCATGGTGGTTGAGTACACCCCTAAAGGTCCCCGACCCGTACCCTGGAGGACCATAATAGTTCTAAGACATTAGTAGCAAGACACTAAATATTGTTCAAACGTAAATCATGGACTTTTATGTTCTAAATGCCAACAAAACACAGACATGACAATTACAGTTTAGTGTCAATATGTTTCCTTTAATAAATGTATGTTCATATTATTCTAGGAAATGGGCTGCAAACGTGGTCTATGAATAAAGTCATATTAGTGCTTACTATTGGAATTTTTTTTAAACCTAGACTCAGAGTCAAGGCTAAGGTTTCAGTATTTTTTAAAAACGGAATAAAGCATAATACAGGACATTTAAGTTATAAAATATTAAATTATATTTAACAAAAAAAAAGGAGTTAAACACATGACATCCAAATATAGCCCTTGAAAAGCGTGAAATTGAATAATATAAAAGCTCTGAGTTCGGTTTATCAAAATGAAAACAAAGAAGTTGACATGGAAATAGCAAACAGATTATTCACAACAGAAATCAAAAGTCTTCGTTCCTGTTTCTGCAACACCTGTATGACTGCTGTGTAAAAAAGTAGGGTTTATGATCTCACTTCTGCAAGACAGGAAGAGACACACAGTGTCATGAGTAAGGTGAGAAATCGTCAAATGGAGATGCGTGCCGTTTAAAATGTGAAGAGCATAGATAAGATCACCAATGTAAATCTATGGGAGATCACTGTGCGTAAGTAACATTGTGCTTTTATTCTATTTGATCCTGTTTACAGTCATGTAAAAAGCGCTATACAGATGTGTGTTCATGTGTTCACATTGGACATCAGTTATGGGCATGAGTTATGTAATATTTATTTCTATCTACCCTTCACGTTTTTAATTATACATTTTTTTCTTTTTTATTCTCTTTCCATCTCCTCTCTTCCCTCTCCTTTGTGTTTTTATATCCCTTTTCCTATAGTTACTTTTTGATTTGAATATTTTATTTCGAGCTAAAGAAGAAAAGAAAACAGAAATATATATATACATAAAAGAAAAAAGAAAAAATAATTTACATTACAGCTCGAAAACTTTTTATTGTTAATATTACCATGTTGTGAAGGGAAAATGAATAACTGTGATAATTATAAATAAATAAAAATGTAGGCATACATTCATATACTGTATATTGTAGTCAGCCACGCACAACTCCTCTCTCCAGTGTTCATTTTGACAACATATTTTAGTCTTTTGATAAAAATGTCATTACATTTTAGTCGAGATTTAGACAGATAATCCTCAAGTTTAGTCTAGTTTTAGTCGACTAAAATTGCATGTACATTTATTCCACTAAATTTAAGACATTACATTTATGATATCTGTTATAATCATCTTTAATCAAAGTCCTCTGCTTCATGGAGCTTCTCCCACATGAACAAAGCATAGAGCTGTTTGCCAAAAAGATGGACAGGTTCGATTTCCAGCCCGTGGTTTTTCTGTGCCCCAGCTGCTCCAGTTTGTCCTTCCATCAATACAAAACATGTACAATAGTCTAATCCTGCAGCTATATGCAGTGGCGTAGCAAGGGTACGAGGGGGCCCCAAGCAGGAATGTCAGTAGGGGGCCCTCTGGTGGCCGTTTTGTGTTCTGCAATGGGGCGAGGAGGAGGGACAATGATATTTGTTTGCCAAGCAATGAAGGCTAATAAAAGAAGGCACTTCAGAGACATACAACTACAGTAACTTATTACACTCCTGTCTTGCTCTCCTTCTTCTTCTTTCTCCTTTTCTTTCGTTCTTGCTGCCAGAGGCATCACTTCTCTTCATTTTGGAGGAGATGCGTAACTGCTCTGTTTACACCAACACGTGGGTTTGCGCTGTCTCTCTCTCTCTCTCCTTCCCCTCTGAGAAGCAGGTGGCCCTCTGGGGGCCCCTGCTGGCTTGGGGGCCCCAGGCAGCTGCCTGCCTTGCCTTATGGCAAACTACGCCTCTGGCTATATGTAGTCCAGACCTCCTGGCTCAAGGTGGAGAAGGGTCCTGACAGTTTTCCCTAGGGATAGTGAAGGATGTTTGGAAAGGAGGGGGCAATAAAGTATGCCTATAGAAAGCACCTTCTTCTTTTAAGTGACAGTCTGTAAGATAGGTGAGGAGAGAGTGAGAGTAAAATCTGAAAGTAAACAATCAAGTTCCTCCCCGTCCTGATTGGACCGGAAAGCCCCTCCACTTTAGAAAGAAATTGTATATAATATTACTCGCGCTTCTTCAAATTGCAGACCCAGGCGGTCAATTATACACAATCTATTACATTTAAACTTACAGGCTATCACTTTAAAATATTGCATGTCTGTTTGTTTCCGTTTTTTTCGTCTGCTCTAAAGTCGCGCTGAGAAGTGTTAGATGTGGCCAGATAATACACAGTGTTTTTACGCCTCTAGTCTTACCGCTGACATTTATTTTTCCCGTCATGTGAACAGACACCTCCACACAGTTCAAGCGTTGACTTGGCTTTCACAGATTGACCATGACGACCCTGACCTTGACTGCTCTTCTCCTTTGCAGCATCAGTAAGTGGACATTGCTTGGTTATTGCATCGATATGATTCATGAACACAAACACGAGGCTGCTTTTATACTGTCAAAGGTACATGCTGTTGTGTTTGGGGCTTGGAGTCGTCGACAGTGGAAGTGCAGTCTGGTCAAAGTGCCACTCTGCTGTGCTCCAACTTCACCAGTGGCTCCACGGCAATAAGCTGGTACAGAGCGGTGAGGAGAGCCACGCTGAGCCGAATATCCGTTATCTACAGCTCCTTTGAGCCGGCATCGTATACAGACGGTTTGGAAGATGGTAGATTCAACGTGACGTCCAACTCGTCTCACATCTTCCTCACAATCAGCCCCGTGAACAGTTCAGACACTGGCTTCTATTTCTGTGGCTACGAATCATCCATGGGACTGATTCTCAAAGATTCAACTTATTTGGACGTCCATGAAGGTAAAGTTTTTCTTTTCATATCTGAGTTTACAGCCTATAGGCAAGACCTACAGAACTCATCTAAGCTTTTTCGTTGTTTTTTGTTGCATTTTTTTTAATCAGTTCTGTTGTGTTTTTTACCAATTTTTGTCGCATTTTCGTCACTTTTTCAATGTTATTTAGTTTTTGTGTGTGTGTGTGTGTGTGTGTGTGTGTGTGTGTGTGTGTGTGTGTGTGTGTGTGTGTGTGTGTGTGTAATGTAACTGTGATCAAGCCACAGAAAATGTGACCAAAACGTGTCAAAAGGAGCAACAAAAACACGACGATAACACAACCGAAAAGGACGAAAACGTGACAATCCTAACAAGGAAGACGCTTCGATCAATTGTGTAGGTCTTAGCTTTCAAATGAGGCACTACACTGGCCCATAGGCTGTAACTCCAGTCGAGAAGCTTTTAGATTTGGGTAAAAGCTGAACGGGAGGAAATGCGCTCGGTTCTAGTGGGGGTTAAGTGGTTAAAATAGCGCCACCATCTGATGAATTTGCATAAAGCTAATGGCAGAGTCTTTGATTTTAAATAATGGTAGCTTTTTTTGCCCTCGAAATAAGAAAAAAGAGCCAAAATGTTTTTTTTTTAATGTAACAAACAAGGAAAGATGAAGCCACTAAATGAACAAGTTAGTTGTGTCCAAATTCATTTCTAACTTTCCTAACTTGTTTGTAGCATCCCTTTTCCTCACAGGGAAGTTTATAGACATATTTCACAACTTGCAGCGTTCCTTTCACAGAAATGCAAGAAAACTCGCCTGATAAAAATTGATACAAATGCTTTATATTTAAAAGTCTGAGTTTACAATATACTAAAGGAGGACGAAACTGATTTAGTTCCAATACAAAATATTTAAAAAAAAACAGGAAATCAGCTATAGGGCCTTTAATGGTTTAACCGTTATGCTGCATGTTAACCCCTTAACCCCCGCCTTAACCGAGCACAATATATCCAGTTTTACCCAAATCTAAAAGTTTCCTGACTGGAGCTGGAGCTACTGCTATAGGGCAGTATAACGCCTCATTTGAAAGCTAAGACCTACACAACTGATCTAAGCTTCTTCCTTTTTTGTTATCACGTTTCAGTCATTGTTGCATTTTTATCATGTCTTCTTTGCTTTTTTGTTGCGTTTTGGCCGCATTCTGATTTTTGACGTGATGTAACTGTGATCAAGCCACAAAAATGCCCTCGGTTAAGGCGGGTGTTAAGAGGTTAAGGCAAAATGAAACATAACATGCGGCATCAGTTTACAAACCTATAATGTGTATATTGGTTAAAATTCAACTTTTTAACGTTTCATATCATGTACACAATGTTGTCCATATAAAATGTCCCGTACAATGACACTAAGCCGGTGGGTAACAATTAAGCAATAATCGTTTGATAAAGTAACCAATTAATCAGTGATTGAAATTGTGTAGAATGTGCATCCCTAGTACTTACTATCTCAATACCTCCAGTGGACACAGAGGGGATTTACAGGCGACTGCTGGTTCCTGTCCTGGCTGGCTCTGTGGTCGTTCTCATCCTGCTGATCATTGGTTTGGCTGTAAAGAACAAGGCGTTACAGAAAGGTAACAAAGCCTTTTTTCCCCTCTCTTTCTTAAATATGAATAAACAGGTAGAAAACATTGCCTACGTCTACATTCTAGCTCAAGACCAAGAACGGCCTGGACAAACCGAGGTAAATGGAATCGTGAATTAGAGTTGTGTGAAGTAGTACAATGTTATATTCTGACAAAGTGTGGTGCTGTGTTTTTAGAGTGAGCGCTCTGAAAATCCTCTCCTCTATGCATCTGTGCATTTCAAACCCAAGTCCGGTTCGGCAGCAAGTCAGTCAGAGACGGAGATGTCGACGTACGCTGCGGTTAAACGGACAGGACGAGCCCCGGACTCAGAGTGATCCAGAGTGCTTCTTCTAGACAAAATTTAAAAAAAAGGCCAATTTGAATTAAAATGTGGAGTACTAATTGGGAGGAAAAAAGAAAACTTCTTTATTACCCCACTGTGGTTTTAACACAGGAAGTCACAAGGCACATTTGGCTTTACTGTACATCTGGCCTTCTTAGATTTAAACACGTGCACTGGCTCAAATACAAATATAAAACATATGAATACTATAATTAAAAGTAATGTATTTATGTGACTGTTTAGTTCTAGTGCTTAAAACTGTAGTGCTGCCCTCTGCTGTTCTGACTGAATTCTGCTGACTGCCTCATTAATATGCATGATGTCCTTCACTATAATAAACACAATAATAGGTGTTGGAGCTGCCCAAATCACATTGCACCAGCCCCTATGGCTCCTCCTGCAGGAGGTGGGTCCACAGAAGGACGGCCTCATGGTTCTAACCGGGCCTGTTGGTCTCTCATAAAGGGGCTTCTGAACCGCTCTTTGTCTGACCCGTCACCTAGGACCTGTTTGCCACGGGAGACCCTACCAGGGGCAAGAAGCCCCCGACAACAGAGCTCCCAGGATCATTCGGGCTTTCAAACCCGTCCACCACGTTAAGGTGGCGGTTCCAGGAGGGGCTTTACAAGCCGGTGTTACTAAGTTTCTCAGAGTGCCACTCTGTAGTCATTATTCATTCATTCCAAACTTGGTGATAAGCTGCCACAACCGCCTCTGGGTTAGACTGGAAGCAAAGCAGCCAATCTGCGCCAGCGGCCCCTCCGACCACCCCTACCTACTCATTCTCACACACACACACACACACACACACACACACACACGCACACACACACACACACACACACACACACACACACACACACACACACACACACACACACACACACACACACACACACACAGTCTATTGTAAGTGCTTGTAGTTGTAGGAAGCGGAGGAAACCTACGCAGGCACGGGGAGAACATGCAAACTCCACGCAGAAAGAAGACTGAACCCAGGATCTTCTAGCAGTGAAGCACAAGCAATAACCACTGCGCCATATGCTGCCCAAATAATATACAGGATGTCATCAAAAGTATGAATATTGGAATAAAAAGTATTGTGTCACACCTTAAAAAATGTCAAGCAATATCTTTATTCAAGAAATTTAGATTTAGCTTTTTAATGACATTTTAGGCCTAAGTTTTGGCACAATTAACTGAATGAGTTTCAATGCCCTGCAGAAACCCTGCATCAGATGGTAGCACAGCTTTTTGAGAAACTCAAACACATTGTTCACATTAATGAACAAAGCACAACTCCATAGGCCATAATGCAAGATTACCTTAAAGGGATACTTCGGGATTTTTGACATTGGGCCTCATTTCCTAGTTAGTTGTTGATGAGTGTTGTTGATGTCAGGAGATATTTTTTTCTTAAATTCATGCAGTTCTTATATTTGAAGAGTCTAGTTGCGCTAGGCTAGAGCAAGGCTAAAGCAATTCTATGGTAAAGTCTAGTCTGCATTAAAAACAGTCTGGCGCACTCCACAGTGCACCTGAGGTACAGTAAATCACTTATAACGCCAGACTAACTGATGAACTTAATGCGTTGCGGTGAAGATGTAATCGAACTCTCATCAGACACATTTTGCCTTTAGCCTTGTAGGCATATTTATTTTATCGACAGGCGGGAGTAACGTAACTGTGCTCTCCCCAGCATCACCACATGGAATAACTTACACACACGGAACAGGTAGTGTAGGTGTCAGATAACACAGAGGTAAAGTCAACACTGCCCTCTAATGGACACGACAAGTAAGGGCGTACAACAGTACTACACTTAACACCCCCACTCGCTCTTAGCTTATTGTGGTACATTCTTTTTGATAGAAAATAAACAACAAAAACACATTTTGGCACACTATATGCTTTTCTTACACTCTAAGTGCCAAACAAATATTGAGCAAACTTCTTCAGTTGTAGCTTAGTGGCTGGTTTTGTCATCAAGTCAGCAATCATGTTGTCAGTAGGACAATAATCCAAACATACGTATTCTCCCACTATTCACAGTTTCACGTATGAAATGATATTTGATATCAATATGTTTGCACCTTTGTCGGTTTACTGGATTTCTAGCTAGTGCAATAGCTCCTTGGTTGTCATCGTAAACCTTGGTTTGTGCATACAGACACTTATCAATACCCTTGAGTAACTGTTGCAAATACATACACTCCTGTATGGCTGACGCTAAGGCCATGTATTCTGCCTCGCAGGTAGACAGTGCAACTGTTGGTTGCTTTCGACTCTTCCATGAAATGAGTGCACTTTTCTCACTTAAACTGGCACAGTACCCTGTGGTGCTACGTCTGTCTGTGACCTCAGATGCCCAGTCAGCATCACTGTGGACTATTAGACCAAGTTCACCTGCGTCATCCTTTTTAAAACATAACCCACGGTCTGTTGTACCTTTAAGATACCTGAACACATGCTTTGCAGTGTTCCAATGCTCCTCACTTGGCTCAGCAAAATGCTGGGAAAGTTTACTGAACACATAACTTAAATCTGGTCTAGTGCAAGTAGCCAAATAGATCAAACTTCCCACTGCCTCTCGATAAGTCCTTGGTTCTTCCATTTTTACAGCATTTTCTGTGTATTCGAGTTTTGACTCGCATGGGGTCTCTCTGGCCTTACAATCCTGCATCCCAAATCTGGAGAGGATTTTGTTCACATACCTGTGTTGTGACATTGTGACTTGATCCTCTGACTGTTTAAAATCTATCCCTAGAAAACTGTTTAATTTCCCCAGGTCTTTCATTTTAAATTTCTCAGTGAGCATCGCTTTGACATTTTCCACAACCTCCTCATTGTTAGCAGCAATTATCAGATCATCAACCCACACAATCAAAATCACTTTTTCCTTTTCTTTTCCCTTGTGTATTGGCAGTTATCAGCAGGATTTGATCAAAACCGTTTTCAGTGAGACATGCATGCAACAGAGAATTCCAGTTTCGGCCTGACTGCTTGAGACCATATAAGGACTTCTCTAATTTGCATACTAGCTTCTCTCCTGTTTTTGACTTTTTCTCATAACCTTCAGGTTGTTCGAAATAGACCTCACAGTCAATTGGTGCGTGTAGGTATGCTGTTTTCACATCCATTTGATGTAAAACTAGATCTTCCTGCACTGCTTTTTGCATGACTACTCTGACAGTTGTCATGTCAGCAGTAGGCGAGAATGTTTCCTCATAATCGATGCCTTGTTTTGGCTATAACCTTTTGCAACAAATCTTGCTTTATACTTATCTGACCCGTCCGTATTACTCTTGAGTGTATACACCCACCTGCCCCCACTGCCTTTTTGCCTGGTGGCAACTGGGTGATTTTGAATGTATCATTCTCTTTAGTGACTGCATTTCCTCATTCATTGCACTTATCCACTGCCGTGACCTGGTTGATCGTATGGCATCCTGGTAATTTTGTGGTATGTCGCAAACTGCTCTATAACATGAGTCTACACAAGTTACCAGCCTGTCTGCTGTGTCTTCCATGTCATATTCCTGTAGGTGCACAGGCCTTCTCCTAGCTCTAGGTGGGTTCTTTCTTCCCTGACCCCCGGCGCTAGACTGTTCACCTTCAATCTCAGAAACAGAAACATCATCTTTAACACTTTGACCTGATGCATTTCCCATTTTTTCATCATCATTTTCTTCATTGTCAAGGACCCTGGGGTGTACCTCTCTGTCTTGATACTCAGTGTGTGGTCCATGTGTTTGTGTTTCTTTTTCGTTGACTGTCTTGTTTGTGAATTTCACTAGCCTGTGTTTTTGGACCTTTTCTGTGTCTGGATAATACACAAGATAAGCTGGGCTGTTCTTGTCGTACCCGATAAAACGACCCTGCTCACATCTAGGATCTAACTTCCCTTTCTCTTGTGTGTATGCAAAGCACACAGACCCGAATTTCTGAAGTTTGGACATGTCTGGCCTCTTGCCTGTGAGCATCTCATAAGGTGTTTTCTTAGTGCGTTTACTGTAACATCTGTTTCGCACATAGGCAGCTGTCTGTACAGCATAATTCCACATTTTGTCTGGTAATTTACTGTCAAAAAGCATACACCTGCCCATCTCATAGAGGGTTCTCCAACTTCTCTCTGCCGTGCCATTTGGTGGGGCGAATAGGGTGCAGATGTCTCGTGCTTAATCTTATTTTTGGTTAACAGTGCTTTGAATTCCTTGCTCAGTACCATTATCCGAGCGTAGACATTTAACTTCCCCAAAAGGGGCGGAGTCTGCTAAGAATCTCTCTGTGGCATGTACTGCATCGCTTTTGCATTTAAGAAAATATACGGTCATGGCACCTGAATAGTCGTCCGTAAAGGACTGTGCATATTTGTGACCTTCTAAGCTTGGGGTTCTCATAGGACCGGTTAAATCAGTATGGACCAGTTGTAAGGGCTCTGTAGCTTTTCTGTCTGACTCTCTATTTCTTGTCTGTGTGAATTTACCCTTTGCACATATTTCACACAGCTGTGCTGGCCTGGCTGCACTGCCTCTGATTTCCATACCTCTTACCACACCCATTAATTTTTGTACATCTTCATAATTGCAGTGACCCAATATTTCATGCCAGGTTTGCATGTCGTGGCACATATTGCATTTATCAACATTTTTCTGAACAGTTGGTAAGTAAAACAGATTACCACTCTCATGGAAGTCAAACCTGTCCCCTTTCTTGGTGATCATGTGGCTGTCTCCCTTCTTGAATGTCACTGTTGCTCCACCGTTTGTTGCCCTTGCCACTGAGAAGATGTCGTGTGGGTAGGTTGGCATATACAGTGCCTCCTGTAGCTGCGCTCTTTGTTGTCGTCCCTCGCTGTCTAGTAGATAGATCAGCGCCGTCCCTCTGCGTTGCGCCATCCCACTGCACTTGGTCCCATCCGCCAGCTCGACAGAATGGGTGTCGGGCTGGAATGTGTTGTCGAAGCTCTTGAACTTGGCGATGTCGTTCACAATATGAGATGTCGCTCCGGCATCCACCATTATCCCTTTCTTCTTCACGTTGACAGATGGCTTCTCGTTGGTTGCATGCTTGGCCATGAAACATTGATCCCCGTCGTCGATGTCCTCCTCTTCTTCTGCAACTTTTCTGGCTCCGTCTTTTTCCTTTTTCCTGCATAGGGACTCTGCGTGTGTGTTACTCTTGCAGTGACTGCACCACACTTTCTTGGTACACCTGGTTCTGATATGCCCTTTTTCTCCACATTTGTAACACGTCAGAGTGGCTTCCCCTTCCTTCCAGTGTGTCTTGGTGCCTTGTTTGCTTTGCTTTGTGCCAGTCTTCATCATGGTCTTCATCACGCTGTCTGCAGGTCCGGTTGTCCTCATCTTCTCAGATTCTTCATAGACCCTTAGTCTTCTCTTGAAGTCCTTGAATGTCACGTTGTCCTCATTTTGTGTAATGTGGACAGCCAGAAGTCTGAATGAGTCTGGCAGTCCATTCAAAATGGTAGCTACAAGCAGCCCGTCACTCATGTTCTCTCCTGCATCACGAAGAGCTGAATTATATTCTCAGCCCTTATCATATAATCAGTCACAGTCTCATTCCCTTCCATTTGTATGGTGGTCAATGAAGTGTACAGGTTTAGAATCCTGGGCTTGCTCTTTCCAGAATAATGTTCTCTTAATAATTTCAAGGCTTTCCTTCCATCATCGGCGGCGTCATGTCTTATCAATGATAGGCTCTTATCATCTAGTGCATTCACTAGTTGAGCATAACAATCTGCATTCTTCGCTGGATCTGCAGCTATGGCAGCCTCGCCAGCGGGCTCTCTTAAAATGGTGTCTTTCAGCTTCAGAATGTGTAAACGGCTAAGGAATCGCGTTTCCCATAGATCATACTTATCTTCTGTTCCATCAAAGAAAATCTGCTGTTGTAGCGTTCCTGTTCCGGCCATTTTCACTTTTATTCTTTTTATAGTTCGCAATCTTCAAGACGTTGCTCAGGCTGTGGCTTGTAGAGTCCTCAATTTTCGCGGGGGTCTCTCGGCGCCATCTTTATCCCTGCTCGTCTAGAAGCTTCTCTTGGCTAACAGTTCTTCTTACTTCTGTTATCTTGTTGTTGCTCTAGACTTGCATTCCTGGGCCCGTAACCTGATGAACTTAATGCGTTGCGGTGAAGATGTAATCGAACTCTCATCAGATACATTTTGCCTTTAGCCTTGTAGGCATATTTATTTTATCGACAGGCAGGGAGTAACGTAACTGTGCTCTCCCCAGCATCACCACATGGAATAACTTACACACACGGAACAGGTAGTGTAGGTGTCAGACAACACAGAGGTAAAGTCAACACTGCCCTCTAATGGACACGACAAGTAAGGGCGTACAACAGTACTACACTTAACACTAACGATGTAAATGGCTGTGTCGATAGAATAATTTTAACCATTTTGCATTTAAAATAACTTATATTTTAAATATTTATAAGTTAAATTCTGTTAACTTATTTTTATACGGACATTTCTAGAGGTGCTTTGTGGGTGTGGTCCGTGTTGAAACGACCACTCTGGTGGGTTGTAGGTTCTCTTTTGCCGGTGGGGCAGTATGATGTTGCTTAATGTAGGATTGATATTGTAAATATAACAGGCAAAGTTGGGTGACGGAGGGGTACGTTGTGTGTGTGCATGCTGTGGGTGCTAGTCGGAACGTACCGCTGCCTCAATGTCCCAGTCGGAATCAGGCCCGCCTTAATGTACCCATAGGCCCCGGGGCTTAAACAGAATTGTAGGCCCCCCTCAGCGCAAACCCTAACTCTAACCTATAACCCTAACCCTAAATCCTACAAAAACCCTAACCCGGCTACTACATGTATCAAAAATAAATGTTAAATGATATCTTGCATTGTGTATCAAAATCTCAATCTTTAATGCAAAAACAGTACAACTCAACTAAAACAGACTCTCTTCCAAACAGCAGAGCCACTCTCTATACATTCTCACCATTTATGAGTTTGCGCATGAAATAGCTTTTGGAAAAAAAACGTTTCTGGTTTTTGAATTGGCGTTCTGAAGCAGAGACATCAGCGTCCTTGTTTTGGCAGCGTTCTGGTCCCATTTTGGCCCAATATGCACGTACCTTTTCTGCCACAATGGCAGGCTCTCCCCATTGAGCAGGGTCTATGTTAAAAGGGTCCACGTTCGAGTCCTCTTCTCCTCCTCCTCCTGCAGCGGGAGGAGTGTCTGCTTCAGCTGCGCTTTTTTCCTTCTCTGCTCCTAACTGGTCCGGGGGAAGAGCACTGCCTTCCCCTATACGGGGAAGGCAGTGACACCTCCTCCAGCGGCTCCTCCTCACCGGATTGAGAGCCCACAGTCTCCTCTCCGCTCTCGCTGTCGGCTGCGCCTCCAGTGTCAGAGGCACTGGCTGCAGCGGCTGCGGGCTTGTTCGCAGCGGCTTGTGGAGCTGCCTGCGTCCGCGGTGCCGGTTCCATGGTTGAGCTTGTTGTTTTAAAAAGGCCCGTTAGCTTCGGCACATCAGCTCTTTCTCACGCCGCTCTTTCTCTTCTGTGCACCGCTCTCAAACATTTTCTTTCCCGACATTTCTGTTTCTTACAACGAGTCGCCATCAAGTAATATTATGAGTGAATAGATGCGTTACGTACATGAGTTACGTTTGAACTGTCTCTGCGCTTGGATTGGCTAGAATTTGTCATAGTGTCAATGTGATGCTATGACAAATTATAGCCAATTGGTCAGTTGATACCGCAGTATGTGATTGACAGGTAAAACAAACAAATTGTAATATAATATGGAACTGGCTTATATCTGATAGGCCCTCTGGGACAGATAGGGCGGGCCTATTCCAGGTACACACATAGGCAAGGCAAGGCAAGTTTATTTGTAGAGCACAATTCATACACGAGGCAATTCAAAGTGCTTCACAGTTGCAGAAAAAATTACAAGAAAACAGTTAAAATCAATCAATAAAACAACAACACAAAGTTAATCAATTACAGTAAAAGGCAAGAGTGCAGATTAAATACTTTCAGTTTTCATATGCACGGGTAAAAAGAGCTGTTTTCAGCCTGGATTTGAACATTGTCAGAGTTGAGGCCTGTCTCACATCCTCATGAAGACTGTTCCAGATTTTAGCTGCATGAAACTGAAACGCAGCCTCACCGTGTTTATTATTGACTCTGGGAACCACCAGGAGGAGCGCAGCGCAATCATCGCATACGGATCATGGATGTATTAGGATACGGATAGTCAGGCCGCAAAGTGAAGTGAAGTGATTGACATGAAAATCAACGAATCAACTTTTTTTTCTTTAATTCTGATAGGCCCTTGACTATGGTAGGCCCCTGGGCTCCAGCCCCTGCTAGCCCGTTGGATAAGGCGGGCCGCACCCATTGGTCTGAATGTACCGGTAGAGTGGTCTGAATGTACCATGGATGTATTAGGAATGTACCGATCGAGTGGTCTGAATGTACCCGTCGAGTGGTATGAATGCCCCGGCAATTTTACTTTTACTAGCAAGCGGTAAGTACAATGATTGGGCCCCATTGATTACGTACAAAGATACCGTAAGATTGGGCTCCATATATTAATCACTTTTATGCGTTTTAACGTTTCTTTAGCAACACTTTTTTAACGTTTCTTTATCAACACTTTTTTAACGTTTCTTTATCAACACTTCTTTATCAACACTTGCCTACTGACTGTGCTCTTTGTCTTTGTTTTTTTGTCTCCAATGTTGATTGAACGTAAAAAGTGCAAAAAAAAGTCAAGAGAGTTTGTCTGTATTACATGATCCCGCCCGCCCGGGACACCGGCGTCAAGAACCAACAAAACATGTCACGTCGTACGTCGTTGTAAGTGTGGTTGCCTAGTTACGTAGCTACTTTTCGAGCGGACGTGTAGATCTGTACACAAAAGTTATTTCCAGCCAGTGAGTGAGTAATAATTGTAACTTTTCCTATTATTTTTTTTGGTCAGACTGACATTTACATTAGTGTGTAAGTGAACACGTTTTTGACCTACCGTTGTGTTTTGCCATATATGTACATTATTTAATTTTCTGTGATGCCAAAGCTAGATAACCAGTTGGCTAGGTTACCCAGCTATTGTATAGAAAACTGTTGAATGAAAAACATATTAAATCCACATTACACGTTCGTCAAATCTGTGCCATCAGAGATTACTTCAGGATGCACTGATTTATAATAGAGATTGTAGCATAAATGCCTTTTTTCTTTTACTTTGTTTTCCTTTTACTGTTTATAGAGCAATATACAGCCACAATTAATGCGCCACTCACTTCACTTGGTAAGTAAACATTTTCTTTAGGTAAAAATATTATGGTTTGTGTCATAAAATAACCAGTCATGTCACCAGATTTGAAGTAAACATGTTCAAATCAATCAAATGCACCTATTGTCATACTAATAACCATTGTATATTGATTAAGAGGCTTAGTACTTACTATAACAAAAACACTTCACTACATATAGGCTCCACACAGCCTCTATTAGAGTACATGCCCAGGTTTATTAAGTCCTTGGGCAGAGTCAAACAGCCAACAACTCAAAATCTTTGTAAAATTGTCTCCCTTTTTCATTACAGTTTTCTATATCCTCAACACCCTCTGCGATGTGATCTGGAAAGGTTCAGCAAATGATGGATACATCATACGTGTGTGGCCAATGACCAGAGCAGAGGTAGGAGACTGAGAGCCAGCAAGATCAACATCCGATTTTCATTTTTATCTATTTATTAGTGCTTCTAAAACAAAAGTAATCCTCACACACAGAATACTCATGCTGTGAAAATGCATGTAGACAGGGGTTTGGATGAATAAATGACTTAATCTGAGATGAACAGCCTTAAGAGAACTGATTCTTGTTTGAGGCATTCCTTATAATGTGGCATCAGGGACCTTTTAGCAAATGGACAAAGGAGCAAACTTGTTCCTGAGATGTAGAGTTGGTATTAGAGTTTGGGGCTCTTTGAAAACAATGGAAATACAGTGAAAGCCTTGTTTTGTTTAATTACAATTGCATTTTGGTGGAGTATAAACTTTGTTTTGAGAGCAGGAATCCTTGTTTTATTCTGTTTTGCAAATGTTTGAATGGAGCCATCATTTGTGATTGGACAAATAAAATCTACTTGTAGGCCTATTGGCTGGTTTGTGTTGTACATGTAGTTTTTAGATATTTCCTTCTGCATTTAGAGACAGCTATGTTGACATAATAATGTTTAAGTAAGCAATGGATCTAAGTTGCATCCAAAATAAAATTTTTGATGGTAGAAATGTCACAAATGCCACCGACTGAACAGCCACAGTGATGTCTGGTCTCTATAAACCATCAACCCTTAGATTACAGAACAACAACAGTCATTGTCCATATTATTACATTCTAATGATCTGCTATTGTGCTTTCAGTTGCTGTGAAAAGAGGGGTGTTCATTTTCTGGACACTGAGAGACTGGATATTCACCAGGACGAGAGGAACCAGGCTAACTGCTCCTCACTACTGACCCACAGCTTGATAATTAACCTAAACATTGGCGCTTGTGGTAACTTACCGCCGCTGTGTGTGGCAGGATTAAAGTACACTTTACTGCGTAAAGCGCTTTTACCAACTTGTCTCATGTGAAAAGAGCTTTACAAATAAGCGTCCATTCTATGCATTATGCGTTGACTATCATATGCTGCTGCATTGGGATAAAAGTCAACAAATGGTAATGAAACTTTATTCAAGGCACAGCAGGTCAGAATTTCAGTTAGTATTTGCCAATGTGTATTGTCTTTTCTTTCAGCATTTCCTTTGGTGGTTTCATGTTAAAATGAAAAGGAAAAAGTACTGTAAGTACCTGTATTGAAGACCTTTACATCAATCAATCAATCAATCTTTATTTATATAGCGCTTTTCATACATTTCATGTAACACAAAGTGCTTTACAGATTTAAAAACATTCTCTCACACCCACCTCCTCCCACAAATACAAACACATTGTCGCACTCACACTCTCCCCACCCACCTTCCCAGAGACACACCACACAAGCACACCACACACACTCAAGGTATAATGGCATTATGAAACCTGACCTTTGCAAATAATATTCTTATTGTTTATTTCAGGTGGACCTCTGCTGGGCTGAGTGGCACACAGTGAAGATGCAGATATATTGGTTTGAAATGAGGCTGCACTGAATAAATCTTTTGTTGGCCATTTGTTTTACTACGTCTTTATTTTATTTATTTTCATTGAGAAGCCAACTGTGACGTAAATAGTCTTCAAATTTAGAAGCCTATAGCTGATCATTTTTTTAAAATGTAAATATTAATATTTGTAATTGATGAATGAAATACAATTGTCCATCTTGTTTACTCTCATTCGTTTGTATGATAAATGGGGTTTATTAGCCTAGAAGGCTGTAGCACTGATGCATATTTCTATGATTTAAGGTCTATTTATTAGAAGTATTGTCATGTTAAGTCTATTTTGTCCATATTTTTTTTTTACAGTATGGTTTAGTATTGCCAAATTTGTTTATTACCAATTTCCTTTCAAATTCTAAACTAGTTTTATAGTAGATGTTAGTCAAATCACAAAGTTATGAGTGGATCAATAAAAAACTAGAAGGCAAATAATGACAAAATAGACACACGCGGATCCGAAGCGGGTCCTGAGCGGTACCGCGAGGTTGGCAACGGATCCGCAGCACCTTCGCCGCGGACCCGTGCTAAAAAACGCGGGTCCGCGAAGGTTAGGGTGCATCTAGGGTGACCAGATGTCCCAGTTTACCCGGGACAGTCCCAGTTTTGAGTCCTTTGTCCCATGTCCCCACACATTCCTCCAAAACCATGCATTTGTCCCAGTTTAGTATCTGTCCCAAGTGTCCCAGTTTTTGGCCAATATGATACACAAAGTACAAACTTCGCTTGAAAATTCATGTCTTTGGGCCATGCAAATGTCCATTAGAAGTAGAAACCAATCAAAAAATATCAAGTCTATCATGTTAATGCTGATTGGTGCATGGTGTAAGACATTAACAAGCAGATTTACCCTTTAGCGTGGGATGGCTCCCTGGTTGACCATGCAACTAAATCCCAAAAGTGTCCCAGTTTTTTAGTCAGGAAATCTGGTCACCCTAGGTGCATCAAAAAATACTATTTTTGAATTTTGATATGGCTGGGTGCCAAAAGTGTTCCAATATATGTTTTAACAACACATGCAAAATATTTTTCCAATACATAAAGGTTTAGGGGTGCCAACTCACATGTGTTTCTGTGGATAAAGGGGCAACGGTGCTAACCGGTCACCATAGAGCTCTGAGGTAAAACAAAACTGCCTCAAGATAACTGAAGGGATATTTATATTTTTGTGTTGGGTGTGTATACTTTTTTTCTGCAACTGTGAAGCACTTTGAATTGCCTCGTGTATGAATTGTGCTCTACAAATAAACTTGCCTTGCCTTGCCTATACTCTTATTACATATAATTACCATATCTGCAGTTGTTTCTTTGTACATTGAAATACTTTGAGTGAAATGTAGTCATATTTAGAGGTATTTAGTGCTATTACATCTAAGGTTAGCTTGCTGGCAACCGTTAGCTAGCTATGTTAGCTAAGCTATCAAGCTTATCATCAACAGTATTTTAGAGTAGGCTATATCATATTCAGAGTATCGATGTCTCATCTTTATTGAGTGTAGCATTGTTCAATTCACATTTAGTTATTTGTGAGTGCAGCTAGTTACTCTGGTAATGATGTTACTGCAAGTTCTCATTGTAAAGATGAACTTGACTATGTAGATCTTAGATTAGATTAGAGGCTTATGCATGCATAATACATCATAACTGAGTGATATTAGGTATGCTAAGGTATGATTATAAACCCTATCCTAGGTAGGGAGGAGATATCCAGGCAAGAGTCAAAGCTAAGCCACATGCCTTCTGTCCCTACTATTGTTCTGGCTATTGTTCAGTGGAAAGATGATCTGCTAAGTTCTTCTCAGAAGATGGTGAAAGACTGTTGTGGAGCGGAGGGTCATCATATGGTCATGAGATCTGGGTAATGGCCGAAAGGACAAGATCGTGGATACAGGCGGCCGAAATGAGTTTCCTTCACAGGGTGGCTGGGGGTGAGGAGCTCAGTTACCCGCTAGGAGCTCGGAGTAGAGTCGATGCTCCTTCACATCAATAGGAGCCAGCTGAGGTGGCTTGGGCATCTGTTGTTGATTGCCTCCAGGTCGCCTCCTTCGAGAGGTGTTCCAGGCCTGTCCTATTGGGAGGAGGCTTCGTGGAAGACCCAGGACGCACTGGAGGGACCATGTCTACGTGGCCTGGTGTCGTCTCGGGGTCCCCCCAGAACAGCTGGAGGAGGTGTAGTCTAGGAAAGTCTGGGCATCTGGGGAAGTCTGGGCATCTCTGCTCAGACTGCTGCCTCCACGACCCCAGATACAGCGGAAAAAAATGGATGGATGGATGGAGTTTCCACTAGGGTTTGTTCTTTTAAGTGTCTCACCTTTCACCCTTGTGTGCAACAATAAAGTAATTTAAACTTTATATTTGTGTCTGACATCCATCTCTGCTGCACAAAAATTAAGAAAATGTGAAGTACAGTATCATCCAACATAGCACGCATACAATTTTGGCCAGGATCTGACTTGTCTGTTCTTGATCTCCATTCATTGCTTTGACCAGAATTACACAACCTATAAAACAGATTTTGAACAAACTTCATACAGTTGTGAAGCATTAGCCAACCTAGAAACACTAAAATGTTGGTGTGAATCCAACCCACAAGGAAGGGCCACAGCCCACGCGAAGATGTCCTATTGCCCTCTATTCATTTGTCTATAAACTGTTGTAAATGAAGAATCTTGAAAGGTGAATTCTAAGAAATTCCCAAAGTTATCCAAAGTGCAGACCAACTAATTTTGCTTGAGTTACCCTATAGAACATGTTTCTGTATAAAAGTTAACCTTATTTAACCTTTCTGGGTCAACCTTTTAGAAAATAGACTAAAAATTGCACATTTTTTGACATTTCCCAGAAGTTCACGTGCGAGTTGGTACCCCTAAATCTCAATGGATTTCCACAAAACTTTGCAAAAGTCATTTGTATATGAAAAGGAACAAAATGCAATGCCAGCCAAAATGATATTTTGGAATTAAAATTTCACCATGTTAATTTGATGCACCCTAGCGAAGGTGGTACATTCAGACCAGTGAGCGGTACATTCGGACTAGGAATTGGTACATTCAGACCAGAGAGCGGTACATTCGGACTAGGACGTGGTACATTCAGACTAGGGGTGGAGCGTTCAGGCAGTCTTGTACTTTGTAACATGCTCCCTGTACTAGTGTGATTTGATCAATTGTTTTTATTTCAATGATGTCGGGGGTGGGCGCTTATAAGCTTTGCTTCAGCCAACTCCTTTTGAGCAGAATTTTTAACTGCTCAAATAAACTAAATTTGAGCAGCATCAGCTTCGTGGCTGTAAGCTAACGCAGCGGCAGAGTGATCTGCGAGAAAATAGTCCCTCAAAATGCGGTAATTCATGTGATACAAGGTCAGTTATATTTCAAAAATTATTCTATTAACACAGACATTTATATGGTTAGTCTGGCGTTATAAGTGATTTACCTCAGGTGCACTGTGGAGTGCGCCAGACTGTTTTTTAATGCAGGCTAGACTTTACCATAGAAAAGCTTTATCCTTGCCCTAGCCTAGCGCAACTAGACTCTTCAAATATAAGAACTGCATGAATTTAAGAAAAAAATATCTCCAGACATCAACAACACTCTGGATAACTAGGAAATGAGGTCCTATGTCAAAAATCCCGAAGTATCCCTTTAAAGGTGCATTATGCAACTTTTTATGTGGAAAAAGTATTTGATATTAGTGCGTATTTGACCTTGAAGTGACCCAGTGGCGGTATGAGTGCTCAGCATGGCGCCTTTACTTTCCATCACAGTGGTCTCTAGCCTAGAGACCACTGTCATGTCCTAGAGACTTTAGGACACCCCAGGATCAATTGTTTTGTAGGTTTTCTGGTGATCGCATCCGTCAGCAGAAAAAACAAACATTTGATCCTGGAGCGTCCTAAAGACCACTGTGATGGAAAGTAAACGCGCCATGCTGACCACTCATACAGCCGCTGGGTCACTAAAAGGTCAAACGCACACTAATATCAACCTTTTTCCACATAAAAAGTTGCATAATGCATCTTTAAACATTTTAAAATGTTTAATGTTCATGTAAACTTTTTTTTACAAACCTATTAACTATTAAGCTAATAATTTTGGTTTTATGTAGCGAATTTAGCAAATGCAAGCTACAAAGACTTGCACTGACACTAGCGCCTCGCCATCTGTGTTCTCCGGACATCTTTTATGTGGCCACTACATCAACGTATAAGGCCCGCCTCTTTGAAACCAACCACCATAAAGACATTATCAAGTACTTTTCCACTTCCATTGTCGCACCAACCTACACGCAGGCTACTATGAAACCCTCAATTGTTATAGCCGCTCTTCTTCTCGCCAGCTTCCGTAAGTACTTTGAGACGTCAGTGAATATATGACTGGGTTTTTAGAAATAATCTTACGGGCCTGTGTGTTTTAGGTTGGAGCTCAGGGTCCAACAGAGTAGAGGTTGCGCCTGGTGAAGATGCAGTCTTGACATGCAGAAATGTTACCGGTAGACTAGTCGACATGTTCTGGGCCAGGCTGGTGATCAATGGAAACTACAGCTGCGTTGCCTCGAACACTCAAACGTTCTGCTCGGGAATTAGGAATGAGAGATTTGAAACAAGTTCCAATAAGTCATCTGTCTCTCTCAAAGTCAAGGATGTGAAAGTGGACGACAGTGGCTTTTACTTTTGTGTCTTTAATCTCTTTAAAACGGGAGAAATTGAACTGGTGCAGTTAAATGTCGAAGGTAAGATTCCTTATTTTACTTATTACAACCTAAATTACCAATTATTTACATATCTTCACTTTGTATTTGGATCCTTTGTGTTTCTTTTTTAATTGTTCAATTGGTATACATTTCAACTCAATGCCCAATTGCTCGTGGAGTTCCCCAAGGATCTGATCTTTCCCCAATATTGTCCTCAACTTATTAAAAGTATATTTTTTTGTATATTTTCTAAAACGTTCTTTTCAATAGCTCCCAAATCTAGAGCAGATAACTCTATGCCTGGCCTCAAAGAGAATTCCAACTGTACAAGTAAGTTGAAGGCGTGCCAATTATTACAAATTTCAATTGAGCTGAACTTGTCTATGTGTGTGTATATTGTAGGTTATTGGATAAGCGTGGCATTGGGAGGTCTATGTGTTCTTCTATTAATGGCCATTGGTGGGTTTGCCTTCAAGGTCAAGAAACTTCAAAACGGTAATATTTCCTAAAAGTTTATCACCATACCAAATAAATTGAAATGTATTATATGTTGCAGATCTTATGCCTCAAACGTCAATCTAAAACAGAAATGCATAAAATATAGAGTGATTCTAATTGACTAAATTTGAGATCACATCTCAAGATTGTGGATTTAAAAAGTCTAATGCTTTTTTCATAAATAAACCATGAACATTCACTAACTATTGTTGACAGGCCTGTTTAAAATTAACATTTGTTTAATTGTATTACTTATATATTCCACTGCAGTTCAGAGTCAAGAACACAATGGACCAAGTGAGGTAAAGTTACCCAACACAACTGTAATGTGCAATCCATTTATGACAAGTTATGTTTTGCTAAACATTCTTTAACATTCCAGAACCTGGCTTCCAATAACCTAAACTACGCCACTGTCAATTTCCAACCAAAAGCAAGACGGACTCGGAGGGCTTTTCATAACGAGCCCAATGTCATCTATGCTGCCACAAGATAAAATTAAAGTGTGCCTTATTTCTCACACGAGAACCCCTTGGTTTAAAGTCATTGCAGGCTAAAGGTTTGCAGTGGTTTACCGCAGTTTTGAGGTGTGTTCTGTGCAACACATACATGTTTCACAGTCTTTGCAAAGTTTCCATTGACAGGAAATCTAAACCACAGAAATGACATTTGGTCCTTTTAAATATAGCATGTTGTTTGTTCCAGTAGCAAAATGCAGGCTGTAGGGTCAAATATCAATGGAGGGGATAAAAGTACGGTATTTCAGCAGACTGGATCATCAGTGTTCAAATTAAACAGATACAAAATAAAGTTGGTCATGAAATAAAGACACAAACATCTTCAAGTATTTTTTTTTAATTAACATCTGTGGCTCACAAAAAAAAGTCTTAACACTGTTTCCTGTCACAATGACGAAGCTAAGGGTTTCTGGTTAACATAGCATGAATATTCTACAGCTATTGAATGAAACTAATATGTTGCGAGGTCCATGACAGTCTAGAGCTCAGACACATACAAATTAAGTTTGCAAATATCAACAAAATGTTTGTAGATTACAGGCTATGTGCACCATTACCTGTCTTTTTCTTTACTTACCTGGATATATTGATTTTCAATGCCCCCAGATCGAGGTGAATCCATCGACACTGGTGGAGAATGCTATGGGCTGATATTACTCATGATTTATGCCGACTGGCTATTCTCAGCCAAATGCTTGATAACTTCATACATTTTACTGCACACAACAGCAGAATAAATTGCCTATTTGATGCTGTAAAATAGCTTTGACAAAACAGATGCTAGAGTGCGATTAGCGAGACCGTCATTTTCTACACCAAATATTTACGTTTTTTTTTACATACGTTTTAAAAACGTGCAGATTACCGTAGTCGTATATCAAAAACGAGCCAGTTCAAAGAAATGTTAAGTTACAATTAATTATCGCCTATGACACGAGTAGACACTATTTTGTTAAAGAAAGCGCAACATGAGGCAAGTATTAAAATACTACAACACATTGACAACGTAAAAGACTGGGTGATGGAAAATAATTTTCCCAAACATAAAAACAATTAACGTCCACAAATTCACTCCCTGTAACGCCACCAACTAACGCGCTGCGCCGCAGAAATGGGAAGTCGTTTTAGTCGCGCACTTCAAGAGGACGAGCGCCGACGCAGTCGAGACGACAATCCTGAAAAAAGAGCAAACGACATGTGTTTAGCACTGTAAACACGACGTCTCATCAGTGCAGCTACGACTTGACTTTGAAGAAAGTACGACGTAAGGAGTACGCATGAGGACACTTCCCTGGGTTTGGGCACAGCGTGATAAACGCAGGGATATTTTAGATACTGACGGCTCGGACTTCTCACCTGGTTAATAAGCGTATCGAGCGGCGGGCGGTGGGGGCATGTGCTCTGCGTAGGGGTCCCTGTTGTATCCTGGGGCGGCACGGGAACGATCATAGTTGTAGCCGTTAGATGCTGGCGGGACGGGGACAGCGGGGGGCCGTCTGATGGGACTACGATCTCGAGCATAGTAGGACGACGGAGGCGGCGGCGGGAGAGGCCGGCGGTCGTATGCGTCTCGGGCGACGGGAGCGGGCGGCGGCGGAGGGACAGGCGCTCGCTGGTCCTCATACCCCGTGGCATACGGACGCGCTCGGTACTTCTCATAGTAATCTACCACACTGTTGTACCTCTCACTATCGTAGGGACGCTCGGCGTAAGGGGGGCGCCTGGGAGGAGGTGGGGGCAGGGGGGGAGGAGGGGGGTAACCTGGCGGAGCATAGCGGCCTCTCATGTAGCTGGGTGGAGGGAGGTCGGGCCTTTCTGGGTAACGTGGAGCAGCCCAGTAGTCAGGAGGGGGAGGAGGGGGGTAGTCTTCAGGTCCTTCATTCCGCGGCCGACTCTTTGAAATCTGTACGTGGATGTGTTTGCCTGAAGACAAAAATAAACAACAGTTATTCCAAATGCATTGATCATCATCACACCTTTTACACCAGCATTTACCATTAAATTCAGTATTGTCCAGATCCTTCAGCGCATCCATCGCCTCATCGTAGTTGGGCATGTGGACAAAAGCAAAATTTTTGACCACAGCGCACTCTGCGACTGTACCGTACTGCTCAAAGAGGGTGAGGAGCTCGTTGTCGCATCCCTTCTCAACGTTGGCCACGTGGAGTTTGACGGGGCCCTGACCCTTGCCGTGGCTGGCCTCCACGTTTATGGGTGTCCCATGCAGCATGTGGTGGTGCAGGCTCTTGATGGCTTTCGTGGCTTCCTTGCGGTCCTCCATGTGGACAAACGCAAAGTTCTTGATGATGGAGCATTCTGTGACGGTGCCATGCTCCTGAAAGAGTTCATGCAGCTCTTCTTGAGTCGCATCCGCTGACAAGTTCCCCACAAATATCTTCACCATGGTGGACCACCTGCCGCAAGAGCACAAATAGTAAGTGGGCAATCGCACAAGCAAACGATATCCATAGGTTTCAAATGAGACGTGACTGTTCATCTGTGTTCCATATTTTGAATGGCCAAACAGGAAAAACCAGCAGCTGTAACCAGTATATGGAAATCTATTATACTGTATGACAGAGGGCAGTAACTTCTCATAGATCAATGGATTTCGTGAGTAAATCTGAATAATCCAGGACTAAAAAGTTTTAATAATGAAAAGCGCCGCGTTTGTAATCAAATGCAGAATAGAAACTTCATCCATGCTTACTAAATAAACCAAGACTTGAGCTGCATGAAGTGAAGATGACCAGATAAAGCCCACATACACAACAATGAGCGCCTCCCCATTGTCCAGCTCTGCCAATTCAAAATGGCGGAGGTATAGAATCATTTGACAAAGTTGCTTGAATTAAAAAGATAAACGACGCGCCCTTTGGATAGCCTTCAACGTATTACCGTTCTTATAACATTGATAACACACACACGTTGTTTAGTGAGAATTAGAAAAAAGCTAGAGACGACTCTGTGAAAGAACGGGTCGCACAAAGCTATGAATGAATTCAGGCGCATCTTGATAGCGAGCAAATCGCTTCAAATGTAAAGAGCGAGTCCTGCATACGGCGTTTCACGGAAGATACGGAAAACACGAAACGCAGATACTTGCAAACTTTATTACCTAAAACGAAACGCTCAGGAGAAAAGGTGTCTCGATCGTAGGCTCGTCCTCGTCCCCCGGCGTTTGTACTCTGCCCTCCTTTGTGTGGGGGATAAGGATCGTCTTCAAATGCGCACTTCCGGTCAGACTGGGGGTTAGCGCGCCCTCTGTCGATTACAACCTCCGTGAATTTTAAAGGTTAAAAAAAACAGTTGTGCAACAATGAACCATGAATGAAGAGGGGTGTATTTAATGGAAATAATACTGAAACGGATTCAAAAATAAAATTAAACAATAACGTAGAAGCAACAACTACGTTTACATGCCGCCAATATACGGTCTATATCCCAGGTAGCAAAGTTTCTCTGGCCCACCATCGGGCCATCACCTCACCCACGAATCGGCCCACACTCGGCCGGGCCGGCGGGCCAGTATCGGCCGAACTACAGCAACGTGACTCTCAGTTATTATGTCGGCCCAGTATCGGCCGAACTACAGCAACGTGACTCTCACTTATATGACGGCCCAGTATCGGCCGAACTACAGCAACGTGACTCTCACTTATTATGACGGCCCAGTATCGGCCGAACTACAGCAACGTGACTCTCACTTATTATGACGGCCCAGTATCGGCCGAACTACAGCATAATTACTTTAATGTAGGCTATTAGTGTCGGCTGAGAATCGGCTGGGCCGTTGGGCCAGCACTGGTACAATAACCTAAACACGCATGTTAGACTTAAAGGAAAAAAAGGCGCTGAACACATTGTTTCAAATAGCCTTGGCTTCATTTATTTAAATTCCAACAATTAAACAATGTTGCAATGATGAAAGTGAAGGAACATACACACACAAAAACACATGAGGAAACGGATACAAAGTGGCCTGCGAGATCAGTCCTGACAGCAGCACGGCAAAAGGACAAGGTCTATCCAACATAACAAGTTTCAACAAGAAAACTTAAGTTACAATATTGTTACAATTTTGCAATTGAATTAGGCCTAAACCTATGCATTTATTCAAACGAATAATTGCATTGTTAGGCCTAATTACAATTCCACCTACGTTTAATGCGTGCGGTCGATCCGAGTCCAAGCCAAATCTAAGCGTTTGCCCGTAGTTTCGTTTAAATAAAATAGAAATAATCTATCAACATCATACTCATATTTCACGTAGCTAGCTGAACTGACAACCACGCGTAGTATATCATCCTTTCTTGGGGATCATGGTCAGCGAGTCTACGGCTCCGCCTTCATCTCGCGTTATGGAGTTAACTTTCAAAGCCCTGCTGAAAAACCAGCATAGACCAGCAAGGAAATCATGCTGGTCTATGCTGGTTTATGCTGGTCCATGGTGGTTTGGTGCTGGTTAATGCTGGTCTAGCTGGTGGGCACCAGCTAGACCAGCATTCACCAGTAAGACCAGCATTAGCCAACAGAAACCAGCACCAGACCAGCAAAGACCCCCACAAAACCAGCATGACCCCCAAAAAATATTCACTAACTTACCTCATCTTTCAGTTAGACATTTTGCATGCTTAGTAATGTAAATTGTATCTATTTTTGGTGCCAACCTTTGAAATGTGTCTATTTACTTTTCCTCCAGATTACAAAAATATAAACTGTATGTGTCAGGGCAATTAAATTGGTGAATCCTCAGATTCTGTTCCATACTGTTAACTTCAGTGTCATCTAAAGGTGTTGGACCAGTGATGGTGGATGACATGACTCAAATTAACAACATGTGCTTGTAAAAAATTAAATAAAATAAAATAAATAAATAAAAAATAAAGTTTTATGTTGAAAAACAAGTTAAAATGCTATATAAGCTAATATAAACTATTGCACAAATAAGTTACAATTCATAAATGTATTTCATATGTTAATTTACCCCCTATTATTTTTTTAATGATAGTGTCTAAAGGAAGCTAAGTGCTTTTTAACAATGAAATGCAGGAGTTGTACCTTGGAGTGCCACAAGGGGGCGCACCGGTAATATGAGTCAGGGCCAGAGGGACGTAACGGCAGAATAAACCCTGCAGTAGAGGGCTGCGCAAAGCGAACTCGTCGTCTTCCTTGTTTCCTTCTCAGGTTGGTTAAATGTTCTTTGAATGTCATATAAACCATACTGCTGTTGAGTTAAGACCTTTGTGAAACATATGTGTAAAAGTGAATACTGAAGAAAGTCGACTCACTTGGTAAAATTAATTAGATTGTGAGCTCATGTAAAAGACGTTAAGCTAACGTTAGCGGCGCCACCATAGGGATCATAGTGCGCGTGCCCTTTTGAATTTAAGTTTTATGTTGGTTTATAGCAACTGTGTGCCAGTAGCCAATGTAATTGTTGTTCTGTACTTTTGTAAAAGATGTTATTAGCACTCAGTGCAGTCATTGAGCCCTGTAGAAGTTCAGTTCAGGCTCAAGTGTGATTTCTAGGCCGCCGTTAGAGACGCCGCCATATTGAAGCGTAGTAGATGTGTTATGCTGTTGCTAATGGTTACTGCAGTAGACCAAATGGGATTTTTGTCTTTTGGTTTATTGAAAATGTGTAATTTGGACAATGTTGGATAATAAGCAAAGCAACATCAAATCACTTTATTGATTATTAGAAACTACAAAGAAGATGCTGTAAACTAAATTGTTCCATAAAATGTGAAGACTCTGCAGCAGAGCAATGCGCAAAGCGAACTCATAGTCTCTTGTTTCCTTCTCAGGGTTTAACAATATCACCCCTCTCGGGCGCACGCCAGGCGCGGGAGAGGGAACATACACAATGGAAAAAGATGGTATCTTTGAAAATCATTCCCCTTTTAACGCTGTGCTCCAGGCTTTTTAAGTGATGCTGGCCAACAAAAGTTCTTTAAAAAAAAAAAGTTTATAATTTTTTCCTCTTGTTTTCCTTTTTCTGTATTTTAGGTCAACAATTATTGTTGTTAAGGAGACGACAAAGAAAATTAAGAACACACAAAGTTCAAGAAGCAACTAATAATTACTGTACCAATATCCTGGAAATCAGTGGTGAGTAATGTACGTATTCTATCTCGCAACTTCTTAGTAGAATGGTAATTTCCCTTCTGAGCTGGCAACATGGCTCCCCCATTGTCATAGCATTTGTGCAGTAGTTTAGTTTAGTGTAATTTATGTGTTTATTTGGTGGGCAATTTTTGGTGCCAACCTTTTAACTTTTGTCTATTTACTTTTCCTCCAGATTACAAAAATATAAGCTGTATGTGTCAGGACAACTTCAGATGGTGAAACCTCAGGTTCTGGTCCATACTGTAGCCATTAACTTCAATGTCATCTAAAGGTGTTGGACCAGTGATGGTGTAGTAGAATTATGTGAGTTTTGATCACAAAAACGTTAAGGCCTACTGTTCTTGGTATATTACAAAGACACAATTCTCACATTATTTCTGGTATATTTTTGTTAGATCAATCGGAGGAGAGATCATTATCAGGAAAGATGTCTGAATTAGATTAAAAGCAACAACTGAGATTCCATGTTTGCAAAGAGAGGCTGTATGGAGTTGAGCGGTCCACAGATCCCAGAGCAGCATTTAACTCAACAAAAGCTCAAACACTCAAAGGTATGAACTCAAAGGTATGAACTATACGTTAATCTCTATACACCAGATGCGGTGTTACTAGATATAGACTTTAGCACTATTAGTATTACTTCAGACAAAAACTATACCTTAAACATAGCTGGTTCAACATCTTTCTCAGTGTATTCAAACAGAGAAAATTTGTCTGGTGCTGCTTGTTTGAATTTAAGATTGAGTTTCATTGATTCGACAACAACAAAGTCACCTTGGGGCCAATGTTGATAGTATTATTATGATAGTATTATATGAATAATTTTACTGAAAGTCTAATATCATCTTTTCTACCAATTAAACATGTACATTCACCTCTGAGTTGTGTTGTGAGAATATGTTACTTAGATGCCTGTATTTTTAGGCTTCAGAGAGTGCGTTGGACAACCAAGAATAGTAGGACCAGCTGGGATCAAGTTGGAGGACTTATAACTGATAAAATATGGACTGACAATGGCAACATTTCAGGTAAGATGCTTGGGTTATAAAATGAATATTACAGAAAGCATGTCATGAATAATATAGGTGCTATGACTATGAAGTAAAACCTTGAGCTTTGGACATACAGCAAACAACAGCACTTAAAACATTTTTTTTCTGTACATTTCTTCACCTGCTTTGGTGTAATTAACAGATCGGAACTTAAATAATGACTTCAAAATTACCTCTTAACCAAGTTGTAACTTTTGCTAATTGTAAGAAACATACGACAAACATAAATGTTTTTTGTTTGTGTGTGTTTGTAATATAAAGCAGGGGCGGACCGGCTATATGTCTGTTCTGGAAGAGCACAGAACAGGTGGGGGGGGCCATCTCGCCCAGCCCTGCAGTTGCACAGCGGAGAAACAGAAAGAAGTAGAGAAACTGCAAGCTCGTTGTGTGACTACTCTGCAGTCATCTGATGACCTAATAGAGACTTGGGAAGAGTGTACGAAGCAGGCAGTCAGAGGTGTAAAAACACTGTTTACTAGTGGCAGCAGGGCGCCACTGACACCAAAACTACAGCACAAGAAAAGAAGATGCAGCTGTTGATCCAGGGCACATTAGCATATCAGACACTGCACAGGGACAGTCAGAAGAACATGTGGAAGTTCTACCTCAGATGATCTCTATGTAGAGAGCAAACGGTGAGCAACGATGTAAGCCACACACACAGCAGGGCTTGATTAAAATAAATTGAAGGGAGTTGTTAGCTATAAGATTTCCAAACACAACATACTTAAAACCAGGTCATTATACCATCTGGTTTTGCAGTATGGCATGTTTCCATGTAGCCATTTGATTTGTGTAAAACATTGTGTCTGAGAGGATATGAAGGTGCAATTAGTTTGAAACTATTTAAAAACATAATTTTGGTATTTTATTTATTTAACAGCTCTGTTGTTGTTAATTAGTGACACACCAATTGCGGAATGAAGATTTTCATAAATTGATGTTCAAAATGCCTTAATGAAAGCTCACAATTATGCTAATTTGGGCCTGGCTACTCATAGTTTCACACTTTATTATTTATTTTAATATTTGAACAGAAATATACGTATCATGCAGTTTTTTGAAGATACATGTTGCTATTACTGACTATGGACCAGCATATTCGCTGCTCACAAAATGTGTCCTTTGGAGTATTTGAATGGAGTTTAATGGGATTTAGCAGCTGCAGATTAGTGTCAGTGTCTGCACACCTCAGACAATTTTCTATTTTGAAAGATTTTAGTCATAAGGTTCAGATTTTTGTATATTGTACGTTGTGTTCTGCTTTTTTTGGTAGTATTTGTTTTGTAAATGTAGAAATGTCTGTGAAGACACAATTCCATGGCTCAATAAACTATAGTCTACAGACTGAGGTGTTATAATATTCATTCTCCCATTTCATGTCATTTTAATATAGTGTTATATTAAATTAATTTTCACAATATACATCTGATTTTTCCTTGAAAATGTGCATGCGTATGTAAAAAAAAAAAAAAAAAAAGTTTGATAAGGTGTGCATTACAATGGATGCTGGATGAACACAACATAAGCTGGTCTATGCTGGACCAGCAACACCAGCAACATAAGCTGGTCTATGCTGGACCAGCAACACCAGCAACATAAGCTGGTCTATGCTGGACCAGCAACATAAGCTGGTCTATGCTGGACCAGCAACACCAGCAACATAAGCTGGTCTATGCTGGACCAGCACCAAAACACAACTTATGCTGGTCTTTGCTGGTACCAGCTATGCTGGTCCATGCTGGTTTTTACAGCAGGGAGGGGACATTCCCAAACTGCTGCGGTGTTGTAAAACGCATTTCGCTAAAGGGATGTGCGCACCATGGGTTGGACCGTGGGTACGTCCCGTGGACACCTCCGCTCCAGGTATAGGGGAGGCGACCACCAGCTGTTGAGCGAGCCGCGGGAGCCCCGGGTTCCTTTCGCCACTGTTCAGTGTTCGGCACGAACGCGCCTCGTGTTCTCCCTCCCGAAAATCTCCTCCCGATTGCGCGTGACCGCGTGCCACTGTGGATATTATTGTACCACATAGGCCTACATGAAACTCCAGATCGGTCAATAGGCAAACTAAAGATGTTCTTCCCCGGTCCAGCCGCACTGTTCAGGATATGCGCTGTTTTCCCAGCGCATATCCCAACTCCAGCGCGCGCTGCCTATAAGCGGGGGCAACATCACTAATCATTTGGCTTAAACGAATCGAATCACAAATAAACACTTTGATTTGTATTAAAAGGCTATGACAATCATAAAATGTAGTGTTTACCATACATTTGTTGAGGAAACTGGAACAAGTCAAATTTTCTTATACAATTAAGATTATACTTCTGGCTTTATGCTTTACTGGTCAAAAATCGATTCAAATTTTAAAAAATGCACTAGCATGATTAAAATTAATGAGGACTGTCTAAGGCTGCAACCATGTCTCATCAACAAATCAGCAGAAAACACTGCTCCAAGTAAATATAGCTACTGCATTACAATTCATATAAAAACATCAACAATACAGAGCAGGGATTCTCCACTGGTGATTAGCGGTTTTGATGATGATTCCAGCTTCATGCAGCTCCTATGAGGGGAGAGGCTCGGCTAGAGAGCTACACTGCGGCCTATACCCAGGTAGCAAGGACACTCG
Organism: Neogobius melanostomus; assembly: GCA_007210695.1. NCBI lineage: Eukaryota > Metazoa > Chordata > Actinopteri > Gobiiformes > Gobiidae > Neogobius > Neogobius melanostomus. Next base: position 396,035 of record VHKM01000806.1, on the reverse strand, counting down.
GGCCAACTCTGGTTTAGCCACGTCAGTGTCGGCTGAGCTCCGACTCGGCGGAAACATTGTTATTCTTGAATGGGCCGAGGCAGATTTGCAATAGTAGCGCCAATCCCAGTGTTTATTGATCGGCCCGAATAAGGTTTTATTGCCCCCTGCCGACGATGCCTCAAATGCGGCTCACCAGGCTATTGCAGTAGATGGCCCGACTCGAACCGATGTGCGTCAGGCCAACTCCAATAAAACAGAGAATGGGCCGATACTGGGAATCAGTAATAGATCCGATTGCTATTTTGGCCCGATTGTGGCATCATGCTCACATGACGTGACTCTCATCCTTGTGGCGCGAAGAAGTTAGGACCATGAGCTGTACAGAAACAACACAACAGTTGTGTTTAATACTGTTTAGAACTGCAATGTGAATAGTTTTTTTAACAGCTGCTCAGTCCGATTGGGCAGCGCCTCCTCTGCCCCGAACAAGATAATTTTGTAAACTGAATTAAAGCCTCATTTTTGTCAGATTCCGAAAGGGAAGTTTCAGTCACTTTGGCTAAATTTGAAGGACATGTCGCGGCAAACGTTGTCTATCGGCCCGCTACACGCAAACCGACAGCCGCTGACCCAAAGCCCCGTGACTTTCCCGGGTAGTAAACGCAAGCATCGGCTCACTGCCCATGCACCGACTGTCTCCCCGCGCCTTTCCCGGGTGTAACAAGCGAGCATCGGCTCACCGTCCGTTCACTGACACTCACCCCGCGCCTTTCCCGGGTGTAACAAGCGAGCATCGGCTCACTGTCCGTGCGCCAGGCTGAAGACCAGCACTGGAGATCCATAGGCGCAATTTCTGGCATTCGTCTTCTCCAACCGGTGAGTAAAGATGTTTTTACTAACGCTCTCTGTAGACCTATTTTTATCTTTTTAACTTTCAACTAAGCCATAGCCTAACCTAGATTCAGACTGTATGAATATTTCTGTTAGAATGAGAAGCTTGGGCTATTATTTCGCCTTACGCAGTGAAGTGTCCGTTATTCAATTGTCAAATAGCGTTTGGGTTCAGATTAGCGCACGATCAAATAACTTCATACAGAATTGTACCAAACCCGAAATTCAATCGAGAAATAACATTTTGAACATGTCCCCAACAGCGGACATCAGAATTTAGAGGGACTACCATCAGCTGGAGATCTTGAACAGCGTCAACAGAGCCGGCCGGGGACAGGACAACACTCAGACGCAGAGGTAATGACCAAAATAGAGCCATCTATTAATCCACTGTAAGATTAAATTGAAAATAGCTAACCTATTGCGTTATTTTTGTTAATGGCGAAACAAACAACGACACAAAAAAAAACTTAAAGTGTCTCATTTCTTTTTTGCTTTTGGTCTATTTGTGTGATTAATTGCAATGTTAAATCACCTAAAAATCTATCTTGTCTGTAGGTTTTTGGAGAAGTAGCAGAGGTCAATCTGAAGCAGCAAAGATCAGTGAGAAACAAAAGCAGGTAGGCCACACACACATATTTCTTTTAAATGAAAATAATAGCCTATTTAATATATAATTTTCGTATAGACTTCCATTTCAGTTTGCTCAAAAATAACTGGACGACCTGTGCCCTGAGCTATAACTTCTGCCTGTGGCAGATATTTTTTCTTTTCCCCTTGCTTACCTTTTTAAATAATTTTCCATTATGTTTTTTTTTTTTTTTTTTTAATCTCCGCCAAACATGCATGATTTCAAGCGCGCTCTCTGCTCATGGTTTACCTGTGGGTGCGCCTCGCAAGCGGTCGCTCCAGAGTAAGCTGCGGCACGCCGCATGCCTGAGCTTGGCATGCTTGTAATATAGCTCTTTTTTTTATCACTTTTTTTTTCCATTTGTCAGGTGAGACCGGCTGTCCTACTTTCGCTTTTCTTTTGACTTGGTTCAGTTATGGGTTTTTGCTTATTTTGGTCGCGTGTCTCGGCTAGTTTATGGTCCATCTTTCAGTTGATTACTTTGTTCATTCCTTTTTGGGGGGCACGGAGTGGTAAAGGGGTTGAACTTTTGTTTCTAAAATAAGGACTAAAATATAATCAAGCGAAATATCAAAGAACAACGAAAAGGAAACAAATAATCATCAATTTAACTGTTGTCTGTGTACTGTGTGCAACTATAGCTGTTTTTTATAAGTTCATATTTTTTTTGTTTATGTGTTTTAGGGCAGTAACACAGGCGTCTTTGGAGTACTTTGGAACTCTGCATCCAAAAAAATGTAAGTAATTGCAGTAGGAATACAGCACAATGCATTTGAAGTTATTATGTTGCATTTATCTGCAGTTTCTCATTCAAAGCTGCCACTCTTGCATTTTGGCATTAAAAGTCTTAGTTTTAGACAGTGGTGTTAGTGCCTGAATGAGGAGCTGTCTAATTTATTTTGTTTCCTTCTGTCTAGTGACTGCACAACTGGCCACAAGTTCCTGACAGCTACTTTCACTGTTTATTTGAAGACCAGGACTGTAAGTGTCTTCAGATATTAGACACACACACACACACAATATAGCTGTAATTCAGTGATTCTCAACTGGTGTCACATCGGGTCCCATCATCTTGTGACAAGCCGCAACCCAAATGAAAAGAGGCTATTCCAGACGCTCTGCAGTTTTAATCTGTTGAACCTAATATGATGTAGATTATTGATATCAAGCATTTAACAAGCCATGAAGCTGGAATCATCATCAAAACCGCTAATCACCAGTGGAGAATCCCTGCTCTGTATTGTTGATGTTTTTATATGAATTGTAATGCAGTAGCTATATTTACTTGGAGCAGTGTTTTCTGCTGATTTGTTGATGAGACATGGTTGCAGCCTTAGACAGTCCTCATTAATTTAATCATGCTAGTGCATTTTTTAAAATTTGAATCGATTTTTGACCAGTAAAGCATAAAGCCAGAAGTATAATCTTAATTGTATATTGTGCGGAGCGCACTGTACCTAGGTGCGCGGAGCGCACGAAAACAGCGCGAAGCGCTGTCCCCATGTCAAACGTAAACTCACCGTGTAAAACAGTGACTGCCCACACCTCTGGTGTGGGCCCTTTATACTTGTTATTGCAGGGAAATTAATGGGGAAACACAACGCAGTGCGCGAAGCGCACTGTACCTAGGTGCGCGGAGCGCACGAAAACAGCGCGAAGCGCTGTCCCCATGTCATACGTAAACTCACCGTGTAAAACAGTGACTGCCCACACCTCTGGTGTGGGCCCTGTATACTTATAATTGCATGAAAATGAATGGGGAAATATGGCCAACTGTCATACGGAGGTTGATGACGAGCGCGAAGCGCTCGTCATCAACCTCCGAGCCCCACGGCTGCGTGGGGGTGGTTGAGAGGTTTCCAAAAATGTATAATATGTTGTCGTCGCGAAAGCGACTATATTGTTTTTGCAAGAAATATTATTATTCTTTCTTTCTTTCTTCTTCTTCTGCTCTTTGAGCAGCAATTTGACCCCCTGAACATAGTCGAAAACTCACCAAACTTTGCCCAAAATTCAGGTCCGGTGAAAAATTAATTTAAATGTGTGTTTCGTATTTGGGAAATAAAAAATGGCGCGACAGCGCCACCTACAAAAGTGAAAATACATTGCGCCTATGGAGGAGGGGCCAACGTCAACTTTGTCATAGAGCGACGGGATTCGGTACAGACATTCGTCATGTGACGACAAACAAAAAATATTATTGTGGCCACGCCCCCTGACAAACCGGAAGTCCGCCATTTTGACAGGAAGGTGGGAAAATGCTGAGTCAGCGTTTTCGCTGACGTCGCATTTGAACGAACTCCTCCTAGGGCATTTGACCAAATGAGCTCCAAATCGCTCCAGCTCATCTCGAGATGTGGGGCATCAAAAGTTATCCAAATTTTTCGGCTAAGTTTTACGGTTTGTTTGCGGCGAAGCCGCAATCTTTATGAATAATTTTGCGACTTATTGTAAATTACAAATTGCTCCCATTCGCACACACAAACTCCGATTAAAAATCGGAAATATACATTTTATTGACCTTTCACCCCTGGACACAACAAATGTGAAAAAGTGACATTGGGCGCGATAGCGCCCCCTCTAGGCTGAGAACAAAAATGCATTATGGGGAAAAAATTAGTTTCTCGGAAATGGATAAAATTCGGCAGAAAAATAGTTGATGGCATCCCGATCAAAAAAGCCAATGGGACCCATACCGTATTTTGTACGGTGTTGCCATGGTGACGCCCGGGGCCCCCATGTTATCCTAATGGGACTGACACATAAATCTCACATTATACACAATTACAGCACGTTAGCGCCCTCTGTAAGGAGCTTGTGGACAGTGGTCACGGAAGTAGGGCCCGTTAGAGCCGTCCGATGCTGCTTGTGAAATAAAAAAGATTTGGGGCGCGCTAGCGCCCTCTCCAGGTTGGAGCCATTATTCACATGGAGAGGCTAAAAATGTAGTTTTGATGTTTACTGACAAAGATTTATTGTACATCAGGGCAATAAAATGTAGTAGGCACGTTAGCGCCCTCGGTACTGGCGCTAAAGGAGGCACGGCCCGCGAGGGCCGTTCGATGCCGCTTGCGGCTTTAATTTTTACTTGTTTCTTATTGCTCATTTGTTGCTTTTTTATGGCGTTTTTGTTACTCTTTTGTTGCACTTTCATGGCTTTTTTGTCACTTTTCTGGTCACTTGCTCTTAGGTTTGCCAACTTGAGAACAGAATTAAGGGACACTTTTGGGCGACCAGGGTGAGGGGGCGACAACGACATCAATAGACAACTTTAGAGCTTGTGATTTGTAACTACAGACAATTTTTTCATTTGCTGTATCCAGGTTTTTAACATATATGCATCCAAACAATGTTGGATCTTTTATTTATTTATGTTATATATTATATATTTTACGAGTTAAGCACTTTCTTTCTATAAGGTTAGGTATTGCATGCTTATTAGCAGTGGTTAAAATGGACTTTGGGAGGTGGTGGGACTAATCTAGACGACTCAGAACGATATTTGAAAGGATGTGTGTAGATTACATGTAACAGAGGGTGTTTTATATTACCTTTTATTTATTTATTTTAGAAATAAGTTTTAAACCATTTTACAGAATAACTCTTCTTTATATGTGTGTGTGTTTGAAATACTCTAAGAAAGTTACAGCAACAGCCAGTCCTCCCCAGGAAAATTTTGATTAATAAGATAACATTTGTGCAATCTGGAGTATTTTAGGCAAACATCTGCTGTTTAAATTAGCCTTATACCAGTGGCGGCTGGTGATGCAAACTCTAGGTGGGGCTGTTACACAAGGTGTTCGTGCTTTTTAATTTTTTACTATCAGATCTACTAAACGCATTTGCCACCACTTGTCAGACTAAAAAGAAGCATGTAACCACATATCAGCAAATGTAACTGCCACACTTTAATTTCCTTTTATTTTCCATGTATTTTTATGTTGTTATGGTTGACCGCCACCAGAGGGCGCTGTGACGCTTAAGTCAGCTTACGTCTGCAGAGTAGAGGTTAATTATCTTAAGAAGAAGCGATCTCACAAGAGAGAAAAGAAGCATGATAATGCTTGGACACTAAGTTAAAGGTTTAAGAAGAAACTAACCAAACAAGAAGTAAGAAGAAACCTGAAGCTAATTCCTTAACTCGGTACTCAGCCAACGAGGTATTTTGTCTGTTTTGTTTTGTACAAGTATTTTTATTTGCTAATTGGTCTCTCAACTTTAGGGACACAGTTTATGGAAATGATCGGATTTGAAAATCCTCCATGTTCAAATGTTGATAATCTGTTGGACTCTTATACATCAAGCGTCTTAAATGTTTTGGATACTATTGCTCCTGTCAAGGTTAAAATGGTTAACAATAGACAAAAGGCACCTTGGAGAAGTGAACATTCGGTCAGGGCACAGAAAAGGGAGTGCCGAAAAGCCGAAAGGAAATGGTGCAAGTCAAAGCTCCGGGTTCATTTTGAGATATACAAAGAAGTGCTTTGTGAGTTCAACCAGATTTTGCGTGGAGAAAGGGAGAAATACTTCTCTAAAATCATCGCAAACTGCAGAAACAATCCTCGTGTTCTGTTTTCCACAGTAAACAGATTAACTAACCCTCCAGTTTCACTGCCCTTAGAACTAATCTCTACATCTAAGTGCAATGAGTTTGCAATATTTTTTTATGACAAAGTCCAAGGCATTAAAAATGCCATAATTTCCACAACACAAATAGCAACCCTGCCACCAGCTAGACACCTTGAGCTGACACATTTCACACCTGTTACTGGCAAAACAATCGAAGAGGTCATCTCCGGTCTGAGTTCATGTACATGCTGCCTTGATGAATTACCCACTAGATTTCTGAAGTCTGTGCAGACCAGCTTGTAACCACAACTTGTTCAGTTAGTTAACATCTCATTTGAGACTGGAGCATTTCCAAAGGCCTTGAAAACCGCGGTCATTAAGCCTCTTCTAAAGAAGAGCAGTCTTGATCCCAAGGTACTGAACAACTACCGGCCCATATCAAACCTACCGTTCTTGGGAAAAGTTCTAGAGAAAGTAATATATCAACAGCTCACTTACTTTCTCCTATCTAACAATGTGTTTGATACTTTCCAGTCAGGATTTAGGCCCCACCACAGCACTGAGACAGCTCTGATCAAGGTGACAAATGATATTCGTATGAACACAAACGCAGGTAAGGTCTCAGTTTTAGTTCTGCTGGACCTGAGCGCTGCCTTTGACACAGTGGACCACGGGATCTTACTTCACAGGTTAGAAAACTGGGTGGGAATCTCTGGTACTGCTCTAAACTGGTTCAAGTCCTATCTCGAGGATAGGACGTACTTTGTCGAAATTGGCAACTGTGTCTCAGACAAAATTTCCATGACCTGTGGAGTCCCCCAGGGGTCAATCTTGGGACCCCTCTTATTCAACTTGTACATGCTTCCATTGGGTCAGCTAATAAACAGCAACAATGTGTCGTACCACAACTACGCAGATGACACTCAGATCTACGTGTCACTGACGGCAGGTGAACATGGGCCTGTAGATACTCTCTGTCACTGCATCGAACAGATCAGTTTGTGGATGCAAAACAACTTTCTCCAACTAAACTCAGACAAAACTGAGATCATTGTCTTTGGCCCACAGACACAAAGACAAAGTGTTATCAGTCACCTTGAGTCTCTCGCTCTGAAACCAAAAATCAGGTTAGAAATCTAGGAGTAATCATGGACTCAGACCTGAACTTAAACAGCCACATCAAAGCAATAACGTCATCAGCTTTTTACCATCTGAAAAACATTGCTAAGATCAGAGGAATAGTCTCAAAACCAGACTTAGAGAGACTCATCCATGCATTTGTCTCCAGCAGGTTAGACTACTGTAACGGCCTGCTCACTGGCCTTTCTAAACGAGCTGTTAGACAGCTGCAGTACATCCAGAACGCTGCTGCTCGAGTCCTGACAAGAACAAGGAAATACGACCACATTAGTCCAGTGCTCCGGTCTCTGCACTGGCTTCCTGTCACTCAGAGAATAGAATTTAAAACAGCTCTGCTTGTCTACAAGTCTTTTCATGGTTTAGCACCAAAGTACATCTCTGACATGTTAGAGCCGTATGAACCATCTCGGGCCCTGAGAACTTCAGGGAGGGGTCTCCTGGTGGTTCCCAGAGTCAATAATAAACACGGTGAGGCTGCGTTTCAGTTTCATGCAGCTAAAATCTGGAACAGTCTTCATGAGGATGTGAGACAGGCCTCAACTCTGACAATGTTCAAATCCAGGCTGAAAACAGCTCTTTTTACCCGTGCATATGAAAACTGAAAGTATTTTATCTGCACTCTTGCCTTTTACTGTCATTGATTAACTTTATGTTGATGTTTTATTGATTGATTTTATCTGTTTTCTTGTAATTTCTCTTTCTGCAACTGTGAAGCACTTTGAATTGCCTTGTGTATGAATTGTGCTCTACAAATAAACTTGCCTTGCCTTGCCTTACTGATCTGCGCGAGTGGAGAGCACATGACGAGGCGGCATGATCAAAGGAGCAGCGGTCTTGTCGGAGCGTGATCAGCACATGCACGGAGCGGAGCTGTGATGGGACAGTGGAGCCAGGAGTGCGCAAGGACCAAAAGCACGCAGTTTGAGGAGCAATGCTTTAAGATAAGGCCATAAGAAGCTTGGGCACTTCAAGTCAAGTGTGTCTAAGTAAAAAGGGCAAGTTTAAAGGTTGTCTAAGTGAACTGTGAAGAAAGCAACGTCCTAGCCCTCCCAGGTTTTGTGTTCATAAGGTGACAGCTACCTCAAGTGTATAAGTTTAAAGGTACACAAGTTAAGAACCAGTATATGTTTTATTTTATTGGGACATTGTTAACAGCCAAGTGAACGCTGTATTTTATTTGAAAAGTTTAAAAGGCATTTTTCATATTTGAATATATTTTGACAATTTTGAACAAAGAGTTAAGTTACATTTATACCAAGTTACATTCTAATTTTATTTTGCCTTGATTACAAGAATATTAAGAAGTGTACATTTTCAAGTACCTACAGTGTAAACGAGACTTTAAGTTTACATAAGACATTTTAACGACCATTTGAGTAACCGCTGCACGGTAGCGCCGCTGCACGGTAGCGCAGCGGTTAGTGCTCTCGCTTCACAGCTAGAAGGTCCCGGGTTCGATTCCCACCAAGGCCGGGGCCTTTCTGTGTGGAGTTTGCATGTTCTCCTCGTGTCTGCGTAGGTTTCCTCCGGGTACTCCGGTTTCCCCTACCACTAAAAACATGTACAATAGGCCAAGATGAATGAGAGTGTGTTTGAGAGTGTGCATGGGGGACGACGGATGGAAATTAGCCCAAGGCTACAATCCGGTGTGGCTTGTTCATTAACTTGCACTGTCCCTACCAAATAAACCAATAAACTAACTAAACGTTAACATGACAGAGCCAAGTGACCTCCCAGTTGAAACTGAGGTTAGTGCAGAACTCCAAGTGCTGTCTGAAGAACAAATTACTGATTCTAGCAAGCAACAAGAGCTCGCAGAACCAAGAAGAAGTCAGAGAGTGAAAACACTCACAGAGAAAGGAAAAGAAATGCAAGATGAAAGAATTAAAGGACTTCAACAAAGATTTAACTACAATTATGAAAAGTGGAGAACACATGCTAAATCATCTAAGAAACCCCTCTCTCAATCTGATCCATTAAGTGAAGATTTACTAAAAGATATTATTGGTGATGTTACAGGTCTGTGTGCAGATGTCACGAAAGTCTATGACGAGTTACGCAAGCTCACCCCACCAGATCATGAGACACGTCGCAGAGTAGATCAATGCGTGGAGATTTCAAACTTCATTGTGGATCGAGCGACTAATCGATTGGACGGGAAAGAGGAAGAGGAACAAGATTGGCCAGATGCAGGCTCCCTCTTTCAGACAACAAGCAGTAAGTCAAGCTCCTTTAACACAACTAAGAACAAATCTGAGCATTCAAGTAAGTCCTCTATAAAACATCAAGACGCAGAAGCAGCTGCAAGTCAAGCTGTTCTCAACGTGTTACAAGAACAAGAGAAGGAACAGCAAGAAATCGCTATGCTTGAAGCTGAAGTCAGGAAAAAGGCTGCAGAGGGAGAAGCATTAGTCAAGCAAATACGCTTAGAAAGAGAGGCAGAGGAAATCAAACTGCAAAGAGAAGCCGATGAAGCAAAGTTAAAGGCTCAACAAGAAGAAGAGTATGCAGTACTGCAAAGAACTCTTGATGAAAAGAAAATAAAGGTACAGCACCTGGAAAAGGTTAAAGATCTCAAGGCAGCACAAGCAAGGATGCAAGTATATGACCAAGCGAGTGTTACCGGGGAGCACCAAGTTGATTTGACAAAGATCAATAAAGAAGTTAAAGACGACAAACATGTACGCTTCCCTTCTCTGCTTGAACAAGCTGTACCTCAAGCTGCATCCACCCCTACAAGTGATAGTACATCAGACCTTGTGAAAGTGCTAGCAAGTGCACTAAGTGCAAGCCGCATCCCGGTTCCTGAACCTGTAGTGTTTAGTGGGGATCCTTTAGGATACAGTGACTAGAAACTTTCATTTCAAACACTGATTGACCAAAAGAACATTCCGGAAAAGGAGAAAATATTCTACCTTCGGAGATATGTGAGTGGACAAGCGAAGAGTGCCCTTGATGGATACTTCCTCCTTGGAACAGAATCCGCGTATGTTGCCGCATGGAAGATTCTCGATGAAAGGTACGGAAACCCATTCACAATTGCAAAAGCTTACAGAGACAAACTACAAGCGTGGCCCAAAATGGCGTCTAAGGACAGTTTTGAGTTAAGAGACTTTGCAGATTTCTTGCGCAGTTGTGAAGCAGCAATGGTTCACCTCAAGTCATTAGAGATCCTGAATGACTGCAATGAGAACAGAAAGATTCTTTCCAAGTTACCAGACTGGCTCGCAGCTAGCTGGAACCGCAAGGTAATTGAAATCGAAGAACAGACAAATCAGTTTCCCACCTTCAGCCAGTTTGTTGCATTTCTAACAAGAGAAGCCAAGATTGCTTGTAACCCTGTTACGTCGCTGCAGTCGCTGAAGCAAGGTGATCCTGACAAATCAGAAAAGCTGAAACCCGCAAGACCAAGGCAAATTGGAGCTAAAACACTGACGACTACTTCACAAGAAAGGCCACAACTGACATGCATATTCTGTAAGAAGCCCAATCATAGTCTACACAAATGCAGACGTTTTTTGGGTAAAGCAGTGTCAGACAGAATCAAGTTCATTCAGTCGGAAAAGCTTTGTTTCGGTTGTCTCAAACCAGGGCACCATTCGAAGAACTGTACAAGCCGCAATGTTTGTGACAAGTGCAGTAAAAAGCATCCTACCTGTCTTCATGAAGATAGAGTCAAAGACAAAGAAGAACAAAAACAACCATCGGAAAAGCCAAACCCAAGTAACGAAAGACCAAGCCACAACGATCAAGCTCAAGAACAAGTTAATGCCACAGCTACAACAAACAGAGTTGTAAGTCAAGAAAGTAACACACAAACAGCTGCAATCATTCCTGTGTGGCTTTCGTCTTCTGCAAAACCCAAAGAGGTCCTTGTTTATGCCTTACTGGACTCACAAAGTGACACTACTTTTGTTCTTAGTGAAGTTGCAGACTCGCTAGAGACCAACCAAGAACCTGTTAAACTAGAACTGTCTACCATGTCTTCCCAGACAACAGTTGTTCAGTCTCACAGACTACAAAATCTTCAAGTTCGTGGTTTTAACTCAAGCAAGAAAATCACTCTACCTCCTACATATACTCGAGAGTTTATTCCTGCCAACAAAGCTCACATTCCAACTAATGAGACGGCGCTAAAGCTTGGCCACATTTGGAATACCTTCAGTCAGAAATTACACCTTTGCAAGATTGTGAAGTAGGATTGTTGATTGGATACAACTGCTCACAAGCTCTCCTCCCAAGAGAGATCGTGTCAGGTACAGAAGAAGAGCCGTACGCTCAACGCACAGATCTCGGTTGGAGCATCGTTGGACAAAGTAATCCCTGTCTAAACTATGGAGATGCAATTGGAATCAGTCATCGCATTATTGTCAAGAAAGTCATTCCAGAGATCAAGCCAGCTGTAAAGCTTCAGAACAAGGTCCACTATGTAAATACGACAAAAATCAGAGACGTCACTCCTTCAGACATCGTCAAGGCGCTCGAAGCAGACTTCTCGGAAAAAGCTATGGATGACACTCCGGTGTCTCAAGAAGACTTGAAGTTCCTCGCGAAACTCAGAGAGAACACCAAACAAAACAAAAGCGGCCACTATGAGATGCCATTACCATTTCGTGATGAAAGACCCAAGTTACCAAACAATAAAATATGTGAAATGCATCGCTTGAAGTGTCTGGAAAAGAGATTCAAGAAAGACAAAACATACTACAGTGATTACACAAACTTCATGGATGGCATCATCTCAAGAGGTGACGCAGAAAAGGTCCCTGACGAAGAATTAGACAACACTCCTGCATGGTATATCCCACACCATGGGGTCTATCACCCGCACAAACCAGGAAAGATCAGAGTAGTATTTGATGCCTCTGCCAAGTACCAAGATACCTCTCTCAATGACCACCTCTTGACCGGTCCTGACCTGACTAATACGTTGGTGGGCGTTTGTTTGTCGTTTTCGCAAAAGTTCTGTCGCATTCATGTGTGATATAGAGCGAATGTTTCACCAATTCCATGTCACAAAGGAAGATCAGGATTACTTAAGGTTTCTTTGGTGGGAGAAGGGAGACTTGGAAGCAACACCATCAGTCTTTCGGATGAAAGTCCATCTATTTGGAGCAGCATCGTCTCCAGGCTGCGCCAACTTTGGCCTGAAACACCTCGCAGCACAAGGACAAGGTCAATTCCAAGAGAACGCCATATGCTTCATACAAAGAAACTTTTATGTCGATGATGGCTTGACCAGCGTTCCTACAGAGAGTGAAGCTATTCAACTCATCAAAGACTCGAGAGCTATGCGCTACCGGAAAGTTAAGACTCCACAAGTTTGTGTCCAATAGTGAAAGTGTTATGTCCACTATTCCTGAAGAGGGGTGTGCTACAGTTAAAGACCTGGACATGTCATTAAGTTTACCACGCATTGAAAGAGCTCTTGGAGTGGAATGGTGCGTAACATCAGACACTTTCAAGTTCAGAGTTCAAGTCAAGTCAAACCCACTGACAAGAAGAGGTATACTTTCCACCGTAGCCTCTATTTACGACCCCCTTGGCTTTATCGCACCATTTGTCCTCCTAGGCAAGCAGATTCTCCAGCAAATGTGCAGAGATAAGGTTGATTGGGATCAAGAGCTTCCAGAACATCTGAAGCCTCAGTGGGAGTCGTGGATCAAAGACCTACCAAGTTTAGCCGACGTACAAATTCCAAGATGTTTCGTTCCTACAGATTTCGGACAAGTCAAAAGCTACGAGTTTCATCACTTCGCAGATGCCAGTGTCAACGGATATGGCGCATGTACTTATCCGCGAGTCATTAACCATTCAGATCAAGTCCATTGCTGTTTAGTAATGGCCAAGTCAAGAGTTACACCCACTAGTGTCACAACTATCCCAAGACTCGAGCTCTCAGCAGCAGTTGTTGCAGTTAGAGTCGGTGATCTTCTCAAAACGGAGCTTGAAATCCCAGACATACAAGAGTTCTTCTGGACAGACTCCACTGTCGTTCTCGGCTACATAAATAATGACGCTAGAAGGTTTCAAGTATTCGTAGCTAATCGTATACAAAGAATCAAGTCAAGCACAAGACCAGAGCAATGGGCATATGTTGCATCAGAGCATAACCCTGCGGACTACACTTCTCACTTAACTGCAGAACAACTCAAGTCCTCCGATTGGTTTAAAGGACCAGCATTTCTCTAGGAAAGGAACCTACTGTACCTGATAGAGATGTCAAGGTGGGAGAGATAAAAGAAAATGATCCAGAGCTTCGCAAAGCTTTTGTGTGTACCACCAAGGGAAAAGAAGAGCGAACTATTCTTGACAGATTTGAGACGTTCTCAGAATGGACCAGATTAGTAAGAGCTCTTGCAATCTTGAGAAGGAAAGTCAAGGAACACAAAGGTGAAATAACAAAGACCAAAGAAAGTACACGTTTGGAAGAGAGAAAAGAAACTGAACTGTTCGTCATTAAACTAGTTCAAGAGAAAGCTTTCGCAGCAGAAATAAAGAATCTGAAGGCAAAGAAAACAGTTTCCAAGACCAAAGATAGAAAACTGTTCAAACTGAGTCCGTTTGTGGATGGTGAAGGAATCCTCAGAGTTGGCGGACGTTTGAGTCAAGCTGTGCTACACTCACAGGTAAAGCATCCAGCCATACTCCCCAAGGACAGTCATGTCTCAACTTTGTTAATCAGACATTTCCACTCGAAAGTTCAACACCAAGGTCGTGGAATGACTATGAATGAACTGCGAGCTAACGGTTGGTGGATTCTTGGAAGCAGCCGTGCAGTCTCATCATACATCTTCAAATGTGTCAAGTGTCGCAAGTACAGAAGGAAAACAGAAAATCAAAGTATGGGAGATTTACCGATCGATCGGACAGAACCTACTCCACCCTTTACTTATGTCGGAATGGATTGTTTCGAACCGATATATGTCAAAGACTGACGTAAGGAACTCAAGAGATATGGACTCATACTCGCGTGTCTATGTTCACGAGCCATACATATCGAAGTTGTGGACGATCTAAGTACAGACGCATTCCTTAATGCTTTACAAGCGTTTATTGCAATCAGAGGGAATGTTCGTCAACTAAGATGTGACAGAGGAACCAATTTCGTTGGTGCCCAGAGAGAATTCGCGAAACTCATGAAAGATTTGGACCAAGAGAAAGTGAAAGTACATGGATGTGAATTTTTCATGAATCCCCCATCAGCAAGCCACATGGGCGGAGTGTGGGAAAGGCAGATAAGGACCATCCGTAGTGTTCTTTCAGCTATCCTTGACCATTCCGCAAAGAGACTCGACAGTACATCTTTAAGAACCCTGTTGTACGAAGTCATGGCGATTATCAACAGCAGGCCACTCTCAGTTGAACATTTGAGCGATCCAACTGGCCCTGAACCGCTAAATCCTAACCACATCTTAACAATTAAGTCAACCATTATCCAGCCTCCACCAGGAGAGTTCATGAAAGAAGACTTGTATCTTCACAAACGTTGGAGAAGAGTACAATATTTGGCCAACGAGTTTTGGATCCGTTGGAGGAAAGAATATTTACTCAACTTGCAACCAAGACAGAAGTGGAATGCACACAGAAGAGATCTGAAGATAAACGATCTAGTGCTTCTACAAGAAGATCTTGCACCACGTAATGAATGGAAGCTAGTCAAAGTTACAGATGTCTATCCTGGACCTGATGACAAAGTGAGAAAGGTTCGACTTTTGGTTAGTGAAAGGACTTTTGACAAACACAACAAACTTATGATTAAAACCGTTTCACTAGAACGACCTATACATAAGGTTATTGTTTTGATAGAAGCAGTCTAATGACTACAGTTGTTTTTATGTTCAGACTATGTGTCAGTTTGAGTTTAATTAATAGAAATCCCACAGTAAGAGTGGTGAGATTTGGTGGGAGTGTAACTGCCACACTTTAATTTCCTTTTATTTTCCATGTATTTTTATGTTGTTATGGTTGACCGCCACCAGAGGGCGCTGTGACGCTTAAGTCAGCTTACGTCTGCAGAGTAGAGGTTAATTATCTTAAGAAGAAGCGATCTCACAAGAGAGAAAAAGAAGCATGATAAAGCATGGACACTGAGTTAAAAGTTTAAGAAGAAACTAACCAAACAAGAAGTAAGAAGAAACCTGAAGCTAATTCCTTCTCTCGGTACTCAGCCAACGAGGTATTTTGTCTGTTTTGTTTTGTACAAGTATTTTTATTTGCTAATTGTCTTTATTTTTCTTGAAGTTAATTATTGTCTTGTCTGTGTTTTGTAGTTTTTCACGGTGTGTTTATTAAGATGAAGAGAATAAATTCATCAGTAGAGAAAGCCACTTGTGTCTGTTGGTACCTGGAGGAATTATAGCAAATACCCACGGAACAAGCATTACAAACAACGCTTATTCCCAGAGCTTCAGACCAACATTAAGGCAAAAGTTTACTCTATAGACGGCTGTCAAACAGCTCCAAAACATCATTTAAACAGCAGACTATGAAACAGCAGATTACCTACAGTAACAATGCATTCACCCAAATGATATGAGAGCATAAAGGAGTCGTTTATGTCCTGCTAAAGTTAACAACAGCACTGAACCCAGACAGATGTGAACCGTGGTGTAAACATGGACTCACCCGCGTTGAGGAACATCGCGTCCTCCTTACGTACATAAACGCACGGCGAGGAGTCGTCCAAAAACCGAAGAATATCCGAGTAGTTCTTCATAGTGTTTACAGAGACCGCGTGTGAAACTTTCAACACTCAATATAAGGGACAAAAGACATCCCGTACGGGACAATTCTATTTAGATAAGGGATGTCCCGGCTAATACGGGACAGTTGGCAACCCACTTGCTCTTTAGTAACTTTTTTTTTCTCCACTTTTTTGTTTTACTTTCATTGCTTTTTTGTTGCATGTTTCTTTCTTTTCTTTGGTCTTTTGTGGCTCTTTTGTGTGTGTGTGTTTTTTTTGTTGCGTTTTCATTCTCGTTTTCTTCTCGTTTTTGTCACTTTTTTCAAGAAGCTTTTAGATTTGGGCAGAGTCAAACGAGAAAATGTGCTCGGTTCAAGTGGGGGTTAAGGGGTTAAATAGTTCCTAATTAATTAGGTGAGTTTAGGTGCTCCAACAATCGTAGTCCTTATTTTTGTATATAAGTATAATGACAATCAATGTGACGGTATTCTAAAAGTATTCAAAGTATTCAGAATATAGTACACTGATTAGACAAAGTAACAGAATACGTTACAAGATACATTTTAAGGCAAGTATTCAGTAACTAAATACAATTTCAAAGTATTCTCTCCAACACTTTGAATATGTTCAGGCTATGACTTGAAAAAAAAACAAAAAAAAGCTTCGATAAGCTATTATGGCCACACAAATGAATAGCAACAATGGTTTGTGTAAGCTCTCAGTTGTACAGACGTTTTCCATCAAAGGAGTCCTTGGTTGATCGCCTCTCATCAAAGGTGATGGGTAGTTGTAGGCTACAAGTTTGCACACACTGTCTGGAGGTACTGTATATTATGCAGCCTAATGCCATAACCTCTTACCACCCACCTTAAAGTGCATATGACAGGTTATCAAGTTTTTATAATTCTTCTTGATTTGGTGGGATAATACCTGTGTTAAGGAAAATATCACAGTTTTACACCCATAAAATATCAGCTTGTGGAGAAAATATGATTAAAAAGTAAAAACTGTAGTTAATCGAACAGGGAAATGTTCTTAGCAACTCCTTAGCAACAGTAGAACGCTCTTCAGTGCTGACGTAGAGGAAGGTAGGTGCAATAAAAATACAGCAGATGGCGCTCTTTTTTGTAGGTATTTGACAGTCTTTTTTCTTATATTCTTGATCAGATTTCATGATTAGCTATATTTATATTAAACTGCATTGGTAATTTACTTCAATAAATAAGTTATTGTGTGTGTGGAGTCAGCCATTTGTATAAATGCACTTCTGGTGCAGTTTTCTTCAGCTAAGGTGTAGCTCGTTTTATTTTATAATGTTTATACAATTCTTTGTGTAATAGTGTTATTATAGACGGGTTAAATCCTGGTAATGGGTTTTGAGCGCCACGGTGTGGCATGGTGTGGGAGTGCCCCCGAGTAAGTGTTACTCGGGGCTGTGTACATATTGTCCCACCTTTTTGGTTATATATATGTTTTATGTACCTGGTTGAATGTGCGTTAGTCGTCTTGTGTATTTTATTTTGTTGGTCCAACGCTGAGAACATCCGGTCTGGGAGTATATAGGGATGGCTCCTCCTCTTCCTCCCTCTCTGATATCTGTGTCTTGAGACGAGGTGAGCGGGTTTAGGGCATCGTTAGCCATCACATTGTTAAAATGCATATCATAAGCTTTTAACTTGACTTTTATGTTGTTTATATTGTTTTATCATTAGTCATGTCTATATTTGTCACTTACGTGTTTCTGTTTTTGTTTTATGTCCAAAGACCACGTTGGGTCAACCCCACATGCTAGTGGGCTAACGCCAATCTTTTGATTCTGTCACCAGGTATAGTTATATTCTTATGTTCTCTCTGATATCTGTGTCTTGAGACGAGACCACGTTGGGTCAACCCCACATGCTAGTGGGCTAACGCCAATCTTTTGATTCTGTCACCAGAATAAATGGGCTTGGAGCGTTGCTCCCCCCAACTACAGCCTGGGTCTCTCTGAGTGTATCAGAGCACAGCAAACACAACGCAGAGCCATACAGCATAGGTCACATTTGCAGCCATTAAAAGTTTGCTTATTTAGAAATGCTTATTTAGTTTCTTTTTAATATATTTAGTTGGTTCCACGCAGGAAATAAACTCGTCCTTCACTTTGCGCCGCCTGCATCAAAACAAAAACAGCCACAATGCTGACAGGACACACGTGCATCGGAGGAACAGCGGAATAACAGGAGTTTATCTGTGCGCACAAGGACTTTATTTCGCCCGCGGGACGATTATGCTTTTCCATATCTATACCAGGATGTATATTTTAGCTGCGTGTGGCGCAGTGGCTGGCCTACCCAGTGGCTAAGGAGCCGATGTTTTCCATAACTTGGACATTATTTATGGGATACTTTGAGGACTGAAGGCTTTCACACAATGGAAGAGCGATGTCTGCGTTTGGTGAGTACTGTAACTTTTAGTTTTTCTGCATGTTTAGTGAATCAACAGTTGACTATGAGATACTGCTGCTTTGTCGTGGTTAGCTTCTTAGCTTCTTCGGGCTGGCGTTCACTGTACGATTTACTTTTGTCTAAGATGTTTAGATGTCACTTGACACAACATGAGGTTTGTAAAATCGTGAGCTGCTCTGTCTACAGTGTGCGATGGTTCAAAGAGAGAATTGTGGCTACGACCGATGTTTGTCAATATCAGGCTACAGACGTGTGGCCGCATGCTAACGATGCTAGCGCAGTTTTTATTTCCAGAGTAAAATCCTGCTGTTTTATGGCAGGGTCACGGTACAGATCCACGTGTGATTTCATTCTGCAGACTTGATCTGATGGATCGGTTTGTGTTTTGTAAGCCGTGAAGATGTCGTCTCCTGGTGTTAGCTTTGGCTACTGTGTGCTACAGTGTAGAGGCCAAGTTTATCATCAGCCACTGTCATTTTACATCTGTACCGTGAGCAAATTGCTCTCCCGTTAATGCAAAGCACAACATAAAAGTGGTGTGAATGTAAACAAACTAATCCTGAATTAATCTGCTTGCAGCGGCGGGCTAGTTAGCTTTAGCCTGCTAGCTTCTTTGCGTTATCGGCGCTGATCTCCATTCATTGCATCAAGACCTTTTTAAATATCAGAGCTCAACATTTGTTCTTATCGTTGGTCCTTAGCCTGTCACATTTTGTCCCAGGTTTATGGTGATATAGTTGTGGTTCGCTAAATGTTTGTGGGAGAGAGACAGTTTGCAGTTTATTTGGACAAATTATCCCATTGACTTCTATGGCTTTCAGCGACCGTTAACAATTTTCAGTTTTGTTCTACGTCACTTCCGGGGCTCCATGGCTAATGCGGAAGTGTTTTTCTTTTCCAAAATAAAAAGGTCTATTTTTGCCAGATTTAGGCAAAATTTTAACATGAATCTTGAATGTAATTGTGTTAACTACGTATTTGTGAAAATGTAGTCTAATGTGTCATATGCACTTTAAACGAGTGCATTTTCTCCAGTTCAGCATTACCCAAATCTAAAAGCTTCAACAACAAACAAAAGCGACAAAAACATGTCAAAAAACACAACAAAAAATGTGACGAAAATACAACAGAAAAGTGATGAAAAAAGACACACAAAAAGACACAAAAAGTGACACAAAAAAAGGATGAAAAATATGTCACAACAAAAAAGCTTCAAAAATGTGAAAAAATCACGGCGACAACGTGACAAAAGAGTTACGATCACCTTTGTACGTCTTAGCTTTCAAATGAGGCAATATACTGTTGCTCTCCAGTCGAGTAGCTTTTAGATTTGGGTAAAGCCGACCTGGACAAAAAATGTGCTCGGTTAAGGCGAGGGGTAAGAGGTTAAGACCGTTAAGATCAGACATTATTAGTGCTGCAGTGCTGACGAAGCTTGCATGAGACGAGAAGCAAAATACCAAAATACAGCTTTTCCTTTTCTTATTTTTCTTCACGTAAACACACTGATACAAATCAGAATTGTATCGACGGGAGTAGGTTGATACAAGGAGGTGTCACCTTTTATTTGAGCTGAACACAATATAAATTCTTCTGAGTCAATAGGGTGTTTTCACGGACGTCACAAATCTGGTTCAGACCCGGATGTGCCGCCATGCTGGAGATATAGCTCATACCAATTAACGAGACGGATTATCAATTTTGGACAAAAACGCAAGGTTTCGCGATAAATCCTCGAGATCGGACCCCAAAACTTCTCACACAGTTGGCCAGTTGTGCAACGAAAGACTAAATGCAAAAAAAACCGTTTTATTTACAATATTTAAGTATATTTAATATTTAAGTTAATTGGATGAAGTTCCATAGGAAATGAAAGCGAATGCCAGTTTGTTTAGTGGCGATCTCGCAAACTTGCCTCCCGTAAGTGAATCAATTTTCTCATCAATATTTGATATCATGCTCTTTATACGAAGTTGACAAAACACTCTTAGAAATGTGTGTAATATTTTGTTTTGGTAGATTTCCCACCTCTAACTAAAGGTCCTGTTGAAATTAACATTGCTAATTGATAATGTTAAATAAACTTTTTTTACACATAGGCTTAACCCTGTTCATTAAATGTAAAATCCACATACTGGCTACAAAATGAGCTACGCAAATTCGGATGTTATCCAGATTTTTCCCGTCCAAATTCTGATTGAGGCTTGCAATCTATCGTCTCCTTTATTTCGATAACTGTTCTGTCTGCTCTCCCTTTTTCTGCACAACTCTGGGTAAACAATACTGAAAAGTAGTTTCACTGTCTGATTTATTGTGACACCCAAGAACACGACAATAATTAACAATTTTGCTGTTTCAAACTTCGCGGTACTGTTTGTTTTGATAGGCGAGTACATGGTTGAGTATCGCCATCATGTCTGACTTCGGAAAAGTGACGTCACGGGCAAATCTCTAGAGACTGGCCTTGGGCGGCATAGTTACCACAAACCGGGAATTCCCGCCTCCACAATGGTGCGTTTGCCTTTCACTGTTCAAGAACTTGTCAAGAACTTAAATACAGGAAGCCATGGTCATAATAAGACTAAAAACAAATAAAATAAAATAAAACAGAAAACAACAACATTGGTTTAGATGTTCTTTTAGCGCATCCAAAAGTGAGTTCCCTATCATTTACTTATTATACACTGTAGAATTGCATTATGCTTTTGCGTGTGGACGTTGCAGTGTGAAAGTTCCTAGCGGCAGTGAACGCAGCACTGTAGATCTTGTGAGGCTGACGAAAGAGCGTTTCTTCTTCCCATTTTCACTATCACTCACACAGCACCGTTATAGTGTGTCCAAAACAAACTTACGGAAAGAGAGGCTTTCACCACATATGCCCTACTCACTCTCCAGGTAAGAAAACGTCCCAGATTACTTATTTGTCACACTTTGTTGGCACAGGTGTAACTTGTTTGTTGTTTTTTTCTCCTAAAGGGTTGTTTCGTGAGGTCAAGAGAGATTCTATCATGCACATGTCCCAAACAATGGAGACCGAGGAGGACATTCTGACCAACCTGCAGGTCAAGCTTTACCACCCCCAGCAGCGAGTCAAGGGGATGTTCAGCCTCCTTCCATTGGGCAGCAGACACAAGCAGGACGCTGATGACCCTCTACGGCTGGGACGGGATGGCCTGTCCTGCACTTTAGCCCTGGCTGACCAGAAAGTGTCCCGCAAGCAGCTGTCCCTCCAGGCTTTCTGCACTCCACAAAGCCAGGGCATGTTCTTCAGCATCCAGAACCTGAGCAAGAAGGGGCGTTTGGTTGTAAACGGCTCCGGGCTGGGGTACTTGGAGAGGTTAGATCTGCCGGACAAGGCCCTGGTGAGGTTTGGGGAGTACGAGATGCTGATTGTGAGGGAGTCCGGAGAGGCCAAAGGCAGTTTTGAGGTGGAGTTGGACGTGCTGGAGGTTTCTCCTTTTATAGACACATGCACGTGTGTTCCTGACAGGAGCCCGGTTATGGACACTGGCTCTGGGTATACGGATGGCCTCAAGTCCCATGAGCCTTTGGAGAGTGATGAGACTTTGCCATATCACACATAAGGGCATATTTGAATTTTGTTTTACTATGATACTGTTATATATATAAAATGTCCTTCAAGCTAAAGTGTCCTTAAATTATACATTTGTACGCCTTCTCTAAAGCTGTGATTTAACTATTTTGTACATTACATATATACAACCATGTCCCCTTTGCAAAATGTAGCCAAGCAATGTGATCCTTGTGTATTATCTACCGGTACATCAGTCAATAAACTGTGACGGTCTCTGTACCATTCCTCCTGAGTTGGTGCCTACATGCTACGAACAGGCTTGACTAGATCTTGTGCTCATCTCAAATTACAGTTAACATTTTGATAATAGTTATTGAGCTGTTTACACCACATTGGTATTTCAGCGCTTTCAAACATTGAAATATTTTATTCTATGTGGCAACTGGCAAGTCTTTTGATTCAAGAGGTATTGTGTGATGAGTCATTTCATATCAAAATAAGTCAGACTTTAAAACCTTATCAAAGATGAGCACAGTGTCTTTACAGCCACATAAAACAGAGAGGAAAGGTAATAAAAACTTATAAAAGCTCACACATTACTGGAATGGAAGGACAAGGAGATTTACTTAACCGGAACAAAATAAAGTTGTCAGCTTAAAAGCATAATAAACCAATAAAACAGAAATATAAAATCTTTCAATTTCCACATACTATATCAGAGGCATTTAGAATTTGACCTGCTTCACTTTGCTGTGAGAAAAAAAAAAAAAGCAAGCATAATTCTGAATGGGGGTTGTTTTTGGTATAGGAACACAGTCTCTTCAAGGTAATGCCTTCAGGGAGGAGACTGCGGAATCTACGGGCCAGCTCCAGTCGACTGAAGAACAGTTTCTTAAACAAGGCCATCGGGAAGCTGAACTCCCTATACTCCCTCCCACCCCTCTTCCCCCGCCCCACAATCAAGGATGAGAGAAATATAATTTCAAACCATGTGAATGGTTTGACAAATAAAAAATCTGGAATAGTGGCAAAAAAGTACCTTTAAATAATTTTACATGTAAAACGTAGCAAGCCAAATATCTGAAGATTAAAAAGGTACTTTTAAAAAAAAATGCTCCTTGAGCACAGAGTGTAAAAAAATCGGATTTATTTTTCAGTACAAACGAGAAACAAAAATGCCATGAAAATAAATGATATATATATATATATACACACACACACAGTACAAAAACTACATCAATGCCTAAGTCAACGTGTTTGTTTGTTGCTTAAATACTCACATTAGAAAGAGTCCCAAGTACAGAACTCAAGTATAAGTAAAAAGTACTGCATGATAAAACTCTGTACAGTTAGGCCACTTTAAAAAGTGACTAAAGTACATGAATAGGCCTAAATGTAACAAGTACAACCCGCCTCTGGTTGTCAGTTTATGTGCTGCGTTATTCATGGCCTTTTACAGTTGAAGTGCTGCAATTCCTGTAATTCCAGTGACTGGACATATCCTGTAAAACAGAAAGTGTAAGCTTGCATCATAATTATATTACAAATACACCAACAAGCCAGACCAACCTGGACTGAAGCAGTTAGGATTCCAGCTGAGAAGCGTGCAGTCAGACCCAAAACTGGTTCCTCACTTCCAGTAGGCAGCAACAAGTCTGTGCAAAGAGCAGCTTTTATCCAGGACAGTATCATTAATTAGAGGTCCGATTTAAATGTAGAGAGGGGAAATAGGCTAACAAAACCCACCTTTGATTTGGGAATCCTGGAATACCCCATCTTCTAGGTAGGAGCACTTACCATCGGCAGGTCTCTAGTGCTGTCTAACGTCTAAAAACCTACAAGAAGCACAAATACTAAGCATCCTATTGCAGAGGGGGAAATTCTGCTGGAACATGAAGGAAAAAGATTGCGTTTTGATAAAACAGAAAATGTTTTAAGCTACGATGCTATCATGATTTAGTGGGAAATGAAAGAACCAACCACCAGTCTACATTTAAAACTAAAACAGACTTAGAAAGTGTAGATTTACCCAGTGCAATTGTCCAGGCAAATGTTTAGAGTGCCGTTAAGGGCAGAGTACTGATAAACAATATCAGTACGGTATCGGGGAGAAGAAAAAGAGTTGTTTTTTATGCTTGGTGGGTCCTGAGGCAGCACTAAAGGAAGTTACTTGGTTGTTACTTGGTCAGATGAAATAAATGGTAAAAAACAGATGAAATAAATGGTAAAAAACTGATGACGTATCAAGTATGGTAAACAAAAAATAAAAAGACAGATCGGCACTCAGCCCCAATTCATTGATTTGTACAAAATCAACATTTGGTTCTCATTTTTAACACATTTACATTTGTAAGAAAGCATGATATTGAAGGTTTAGAGTGTACACCGTATACCCCATATTGTGTGCATAGGACATGACGTCGCCAAAATAATGGTAATTTAGGGGCTATAAAATTGACGCAGATGAGCACTTCAGTACCAGAGTACCCTTCCTTTGGGCTTATTTTAATGTCTGTACCGGTTTTGTTATGTTAAAAGAATCCAGTAATAGTAGAATATACACGGTAACCGCTCAGCAACCATTTTTACATTTACACCTGAACCCGCACCTTTGATGAATGAGACCGACTGAATACTGAAGCACATTGTGAGCAAGGTTTACTGTTGAGAAAGTAAAGAGTTGATTAAAAAGCGACGTGCTTTGGTTTCATTCGTTTATTTAAAAAGCCCTCCAAAGAAAAGCAAATTGTAAATAAAGTAAATAAAATCAGACATAACTACAAATGTATACGGAATCCCTCTTCGCAAGAACAAAAAGATAAAAAGGAAACCCAAACAATTTGTCATGCCAACATTGGCTGAAATGAGGTCACTTTAAAGCACCCCATACATTAATTTCAATAACGTGTTTTGATTAGCAACTACTAGAGATTCACAATGAGTTTTATAGATTGATATAGAAAAAACTGTCAGATTTTCCTTGACTGCTCAGAAAAAGTTTAAAGTTTCGGGCTGTCAGTAAGTGTGGTTATTTCTGCAAAAACTTTAAGAATTTAAACAATAAAAGAAGCAGAGAACGGGGCTGTCCGCAATTCAGTTTCTTCCAGAAAGTCTCAGGTGAACGCAACGCAATCCGCCATAGACTGGGGAGTATACGCCTCGTGCATCGGCAGACGACGATCTTGTCATATTCTAAACCTGCAAGAGAGCACACCACATGTCAAGAGCGCCTTCCAATCAGACCGCGCAAGGCTGCCTATTGTAAACAGCAAAATTACGATTCCAGCAGCACGATTAATCACTTGAGCAGGGATCAATTTGAGCGTGGCGTTGCCTTCCCCTCTATTTGCGAGTAACATTAGGCTCAACATAGGAAGACTGCATGTCCTCACCTTGCTAGTCTAATAGGCGTATCGAGGAGGTGGCGGAGGCGGCGGCAGTCTCTCAGCGTACATCTCTCGGGGTCGGGGCGCTCCGTACGCAGCAGGGCCTTTGGAGGGGGACAGGCGAGAGCGCTCATAGGAGTACCCATTACCCGCGGAGGGAGGGGGCAGCGGACCCCTGCGTAGAGGGCTCCTGTCCCGGGCCATGTACGCTGGAGGTGGGGGCGGCGGGCGACGATCGTACGGGTCGAGGCCCAGGCGCTGGGCAAGAGCAGACGAGGGCGGCGGCGGCGGAGGGATGGCACTGGGGCGCCTGTCGTCATATCCCGAAGCTCGGGCGCGGTATTTTTCATAGTAATCAACCATCCCGGGGTAGCCGTCACCATAGCGGTCGGGGTATGCTGCACGCCTCGGTGGAGGGGGCGGCATAGGAGGTGGAGGTGGGTAAGCGGACATGCGGTCCCCGTAGGGCCCATGCCTTTCGTCGGGGTAACGAGGAGGGAAAGGGCCGCCTCTGCCGGCTGGAGGCGGATAGTACTCCTCCTCAGGAGCCCCTCTCGGTCTGCTTTTAGAAACCTGTACGTGTATGCGCTTTCCTGAGAAAGAGATGCATGCATGTCAAGGCTCTTATACAACTCAAGTAGGTATATCGAGTCTGAAAATAAAACAAAGGAAAAAACCTTTTCCCTAGGAGATTTCTGAGTCAATTGAAGGTTTATAATATTTATATTTGTTGTGCAATATGATAAAAAAAATGACATGTGTGCTTGAATATATGCATTCTTGCCGAATTACTGATTCTTCAGACATTGTAAACACTGTTGTACTGCATTACCTTGAAACTCAGTGTTGTCCAGTCCTTCCAAGGCATCCATGGCCTCCTCTGAATTGGGCATGTGGACAAACGCAAAGTTTTTGACGATGGCGCACTCCGATACAGTGCCATACTCCTCAAACAGCTCCTGCAGCTCTTTCTCATGGCCCTTCTCCACATTGGCTATGTGGAGCTTCATGGGGCCCTGGTTCTTCCCTCGGCTGGGCTCGACGTTGATGGGGCGGCCGTTGAGCTTGTACAGGTGAAGCTCTCGGATAGCCTTTGTGGCACACTTACGGTCTTCCATGTGAACGAATGCATAATTTTTAAACTTGGCGCATTCAGTCACTGTACCATATGGGCTGAACAAGGCTTCCAACTCTTCTTTCTGAGTTTCTTCAGCGAGATTTCCAATGAATAGCTTCACCATGGCTGACACTGTAGAGGACAGATACAGTTCCGATCAGCACAGAGTAAAATGAAAGCAACACATGATACAGGAGCGTCACGAGGAGGAAACCGAAGGCTAGCGCCAAAGCTAAACGTGCCTCAGGCCCCCGGCTATTTCCTGTGTTTGATCAAAGCAAATATCTAACTGCTCATATGTTGCATATGATCTATTTGTGAACTTAAAATAATAAAGAAAGATATTGCATCAATAACCATGCATCATATTATACGAAAGCAGAGCTCCGTTTAGTTTGCTGTGTTGCTAGCATACCAACACCAGCTAGCTAATACTAGCTAACAGCGGGTGTGTATCGGCGCGGCTGAAACCAATCTTATTTCATTAACGTAGTCCTTCCTATAGAACCATTTACAGTGACCAAGACTACGTAAACTTAAATGTATTAAAGTAATGTTAGGAACGAGAAGACGTACCGCAAATGAGCCGAGTCAGGCCAAAGTTGAACGAGCGAAACTTGAATGATGAACCGCTGCTGCGCTGCGGGTAAGGAGAGGTGAGCCGCTCTGTGATTGGTGAAAACACACGCCTGTTTCAAATTTGACGATTGTGATTGGCTGAGCATCAGCCTTTGCTTTCATGTCCCACCTACACCGGAACTAAAGCTGTTTGTCAGTATCGAGCATTACCGAATACCGAGTCAAAACTGACTTTTTTTTGTCCCCAAGCTTATGCAACTTCTCATTCTGGGTGTCGAACAATATCGTCATGTCTTTTGGTGATATATTAAACTTAATAGGCCTGTCTTACAAACTAAATACAATATGAAATGTGTTGTTCTTGCCGAGGACTTATAGAAACAACCTAAAAACAAGCTGAAAACTTAGCAAATTCATTGACATTCTCACATCCTATTTCTTGCAGTGGTTGTCCAGTAGAGGGAGACGCAGGCCGTCAAATGAAAGCGCCTACGAAGCCCAAGGCCAGTGCAGGTGATGGATAATCATTTGAGTAATTAGGGTTACAAGTGTTATTTGGTGTTCCTTACCATTAGAAAGCTTTCTTTCATTGCATATAAACCAAGCTACATAGCCTATATAGCGTTACTGATTCATTTTAATCTTATTAAATTCCATAGGAGAAGTAGACCTACTAAAAGGGTCAGGCGGGCCCCAAATCCATTTAAACTTAAAATGGAGTTGCACCCTCCACTATCCTCGGGTCGGTTCTCATCACTTGATCAAAGACTCAAAAAAGTGGTAATGAGAAATTGTGTCTTTTCCCTTATGCATTATTAATAGAACGCAAATAGTCACACACTGGATTAAAATAGCAAACATTTTTGAATTAAAAAAAAAAATCAGTGTCTAAGTGTTATTTTCACTCGGGGGGAAAAAAGTGTTTGCAAAATGTATACCAAACAATGAAAAGTCCTTTATTGCCATCAGAACATGAGTGAGACAAAATCTGACAAAGAGTGAGGAGCTGACTGTACAACTGGCAACCTTCACACACGCACACGCACTCACACATTCTTCCAATCCAACAAGACACCGGGATATACAAGTCACAAAATGAGGTAAAGGGAGAAAAAAAAAATTAAAAAAAATGTACACTCGCACATGCAACTCCTACCCCGGTACAAAAACAAGTGCTCTTTCCAACAACACAAGTGAGCAGAAATGTAGAACAGCAGCATCTAGGTCATCCACAATCCTCACTCCCATTTTTGAGAACCTTTGGTCACACCACGCAGCCTCTTGCTTGTCATGCAAATAAAAAAGAAAAAAAATAGGTCCCTTTCTTGAATTGTAGCAGATGAGCGGTTAAATGAGTAAGACAAATGTTTAGTTAAAGTTAGTCGGACATTCAGTGTGTACATTAGCAGCAGTTCTAGTAGTGAATGAGACAATGGCTTTAGTTTAAAGTAGAAGACTGCTTTTCTCATGCACAGGACAGGCACTGACAAATACTTTTTTTTATTACCCAAATGCCATGCAGGATAGAAAAATAGACTGCACGAGACAGAGAAATCAAAAGTTCATCTCCAGAGAAAAGGTTTCAATTCATTTGGATTTTATTATTTTTCTAAAGATGTGGAAATAGCAACAAAAGAAAAAAATTTGAAATTGAGAGCGGTAACCAAGACAACAACATGAGCAGAGAGCCATTGAGGTTTGTAATTTTTTTTTTTTCAAAGTCCCTCTTCATTTTGAACCCAGACTGTCAGGTACAAGACAAGGAGTCCTTGGTCACACATTGTGTTTTTTTTAACCACTCGGCGTGATGAATTTTTGCGTGCGTACCTTTTATAGAATGGGCCTGTGTGTTTCATGTGTGTGGCTCACTCGTGTTGAAGCTGTCCCCACAAAGTCTCCGGGCCCTATCCTCCATCCCCCCCCCCCCCTGCTCCGAGAGCAGCGCCCGTCCCTGGTGTGGGGGGGAGGAGAGGCGGCCGGCTGCTTGTAGTGGTTTAGGTTATATATTTTTGTTTAAATTCAAGACACTGGTGTGGCTGGAAGCTAGCACCGCCGCCTCCTCTGACACTGTAAAAGAGGCACGGTGAGTTCTAAGAGATCTCGTGATTCGGAGTTTTCAGCCTGTCCTGTTTACGAGCAGCGGCGTTTATTTTGGACCCTGTGTAGGCTTAGTGACAGCCGCTTCACCAGCCCAAGCCTCTTGTAGTTACCAGTCGTCATCTCTCAGTTTTCCTTTGTGCCAAATCTCACACACAACCGCACATACATACCCCCAAAGTGCCGAAATATTACGAATTTGGCACCTCCTTTGTCACCTTGGCCAGCCACTCCCTCCGCTTTTCTATCTTCTCTCATCTATTCATTTTCTCTCCGTAAAACAAAAACAAATCCTGGAAGAACATCCACTCCCTCTTAGGAAACAATAGCAAACTTAATGAAGAATGTTTTTAATATATCTTTTTTTTTTTCAAATTCAAGGCACAATGTCTAAATATTCCAATCTCCCAGGTTCCATGTGCGTCCCATTCGGACCGTCTGCTCGCTCGCGCGCCACTCCCTACAGCTTACACCTCGCCATACGGTAACACTGTTCGGTTGAGAGAGCGACCGCCAAGAGTCCAAACCAGTGATAAACAATGAACAAAATGAACGAAAATAAAAGACACAAATAAGAATTCTCTTTAACAAAAACGTCTTGTCCTGTTTCTCGTGTTTCAGTATTATCGAAATCAAGTCATATCCACCAGCTCTGTTTTGGCAAGCTAGTTTTTTTTTTTTTTTTTAAATAAGCACTAAGTACTGATAGATAGGATAGCATACACCGTGTGGTTTTAAGTAGATGCGTTTGTCGTTTTTTTGTACTTTTTCACTCTCATAGTATGGATTCAGGTATTTTGTCTCATCTGTTTAAGGTTTACGTTAATGCAAGCAGGGACAGAGTTTGCCATGGAGTCTTGCTCTAGACTTAGGTTTGTGAGAGGCGGGCGGACCGCGCCTTTTACGAGACCCCGTTGACCAGGGTCAGGCCGGCGTCAGCGCCTGCGTTCATGCCCTTGCTGGGGGAGCGCTTGGAGGGCGTCCGCTCGTCCGTCTTGGAGCTGGTCCCGTTCTCCTGGAAAATAAAAACGATCAGACTTTTCTGAACCGTCATTACCCTCAGTGAGAAGTGTGGCTGGACCGGGAGCTTACCTTGGGCTCAGGTCCAGTGTGGTTTTCTTTCTGAGGCAAGTTCTGTCTGCTCTGGGACTCGGCACGAGATATGTAGTCAGCAACTGTCACTGGAAACACAAGTACAGCATGTTAATGTTTGATGTTTGAGTTTTTTATTTCGAGCTACAACAAGGCACAAAAGCCAAGAAAAGAAAAACAGAAAAATATATATACATAATAAAAGAAAAAAAGAAAAATAATTTACATTCTAGCTCGAAAAGGAGTGGGAAGAAGACAAGCTTATTGACTCCCACCCCATGTTACACTACCGTGAGCACAGTGGAAAGGCTTGATTCATGCAACGCTCTTTTAGGACTGTGTATTTAATCAGATTTGAATGAAAAAGTAAAAAAAAAAAATCTATGTTCAATCTGAATTATTGGTGATTTTAAGTAGACTACAGCCAATCTTATTGTTCAAACTAAGGTTTATTTTAAAATGCCCAACTCATGGAGCTACATTATCTCTTAAAGTCATATTTATGTGTAAATAAAATGTAAAAATAAAACCCTCATTGATGAATCTCATTTTGCGATTACTACACTCCATTCCTACATTTTTTCAGGTTCATCTAGTCAAGGGATAACTAGTGAGTTATTCTACAGATTTTCCCTTCCTGTTGAAAATAGTGACATATACTGTGAATGGAGAAGTGTTTTGCCCAGAGACGCCATGTCAGTATGCTCCTCGCACTAACCCTCAGGTTGGTGAGTTAATATGACCGTGTTACCCAGTGAATTAGGCATAAGCGTACCCTCAGCCGGCTGTCGGTCGCGGCTGGTTGAACCTCCCTCTGGCCGGTTGCCACGGTTGCGGCGGCGGCGGCTTCGGTTGCGGCGCTGAGGTCTGGCTTCGTCATCTGACAGAGAAACACACAAATGCCTCTGAATCTTATGACATTTGGTCACAGAGGTAGCAGCATTATCCCGGAGTATTACCCAGGCCGTTCTCGTTGGGGCCGCCCTGGCCGTCAGACTCGGCTGCATCCATCACACTGGGGTCCTGGTCGGTGCGGCGGCGGCGGGAGCGTCTGCGCCTCTCCCCTGTCCCGTCATTCATGTCCCCATCGGCCAGCTCCCCCTCGCCCTCCAGCAGAGAGTACGGGTTGCTGTCGGGGTCCCGCAGCACTGCACACACACACAGACGTTCAGGGATGCAAAAGCAAAATTCCTATTTCTCAGCAGGCCACCACTACAGCGACTAGTATCTAACTATTGGTTAGAGTGGTGGTTTGTATGTTCGGAAGGAAGGGCTGAATTTGCTTGGTGCACGATGTGGCTACGCTATTTCTGCTAACCTAAAGTTGTGAGTGCCAGTACTTCCTACGTCCTACTCATTATTTCCTATCTTATAGCCATTTGAATAATCTATAGATTCCATGGTGGGCAGAGAGTTCCTGGTCGATAATACTGCAGAGAAGTCGTCAGTGTTTATAAAGTAGGACAAATTGTCTTGAAGCTAAAGGCTAACATGCAATAAAAAATGTAATTAAAAAAAACAAATAAAATACAAATTATTGATGGCCTTTTTTTAAAAGTAAATTTGTTCACATTTGCGTCAACATTTAAAATTCTATAACTCAAATTAACGTGAGGCTTTAGCTTCAACACAAACTCTCCGACGTTTCTAAACTCACATCTCCACTGCTGAAGTATTTACATCTTAGATCAAGCTTACATTTACTAAGTTCACCACAGAATCTTTATTCTTATTCAAACGTGTAAAATGGCGCTTTCTCGCAACTGTGGAACTAGTGAAGCCACACTGCCATAAATCTACTCTATTCTCCACAGTTCTCCATAAATCCACACTATTTAAGTCATAAAAACAGACTAAAGGTTCCAAGAGTGCTTTCTATAGTCTATATATCTAAAATCTTCCTGCAGTGACCTGCCGTGTGTACCTGAGCTGATAGAGTTGGAGGGTTTGGATACTGCCCCTCCACGCCCTCCTCGCCCTGAGCCGGTGCCTCGGCCCCGTCCACCTCGCCGGGAGCCCCTCTCCTCAGCACCGAGGCCGCGGGGCCGCTGCTCTCTGTCCACATCCTCCGACTCAGACGCATTGGACAGCTCAGAATTTGTGCCTGGATCAGACATACATCAATAATATTCAAATTTGACAGCAAAATGGTATCAGAAAAAAAATCAAATTTGAATACAAAATAATGATTATTGCCATCAGAGTTTGTCCTCACCAGAGTACCCAGAGTACTGGTTGTTGGGGTTGCGCCGCCCCCTGCCTCTGCCTCCATAGGTGCGCGAGTTATGCAGGGAGTTGCTGCTCTCGTCGGTCGTGTAACCCTTCTCCCTGTCACCTGTGGGGCCACCGCTTCTGCCACCGGGGGGCGCTCTGTAACCCACTCCGATCTGACGGAGCTGCTCGTCGATCTGCAGCCGCTCCAGACGCAACTGTTCTACTTCCTACGGGGCACACCAAGGGATAAAGTCAAACCAAACTGGATTAGTGTATATGTGGAATTAACTTTTGGACAAAAACGATATGAAATAAAGGGGAGGGATGTCTGAGCTCATGTTGTCGTTAGGACAAGCGTTGCACAATTTTGGAGAAGTATCTAATCTATCCATTTCTGATTAAATTCGCAATAAAAAAAAAAAAAAAAAAAAAATCAGAATTCAGTTCATAGAGAACAACATGCCCAGAAGCACTTAAATTTGAGAGAAGACCGAAATATAAACTGCTAAACACAGGTTAGGGCAGTGATTGGCTAAATGAGCCGAGACACAGTATCAAGCACAGAAAGCAACGCCTCAGCTGAGCTGCGTGGATCCTTTAACAAAAGTCATTTTGTACCATATTAGTCACATGCAACAGGCAGCAGGAGACAGTTCAATAGGAGCAACATCAGACTCATTGTCATTTGGATTAATCAGAATATGCTCCATTACGGTCAATAATAATAACAATAACAACTACTATTACTATTACTATTACTATTACTATTACCATCACCATCACCATCACCATCACCATCACCATCACCATCACCATCATCATTTTATTTTATATCAGTGACTCAGGAAATATCATTCAATTCTCAGCTGGTTAAACAAGCTCATTTGTCACATTTCTGAACAAGAATAGTGTATAAGACATTTTTTCATGCTCACTGTTGTAGTCACCACCAGATGGCGCTTACACGATGCAGCCCTGTGGTTCCCAAACTTTCCTTGAAGCCCACAATTAATTTATCAAAACATGAAAAGAATTGCAATGAGCATTTATATCAATTAAAATAGCTAAAATAGTAGCACTTAAGACCTGACCCTCTGACTCACTAGACAAAGCTCCAGTGCTGCTTATTCGACACATTGTAAACATAGAAGGGATGAGCCGAGAGGGGTTGCACACATTATTGAAATTCTATTAATTGTGTGTGTCAAGTTGTGGTGAGACTATTCTTCCATTAGGTTTCACCAAAACCTAAATCGACATTTGGCACTTTTCAGGAGTCTGCAGCCAACCATTTGAATGTAGACAGAGTAGACGATGTAAGGACAAAGACATTTTTTGCGAATGATCAAATAAGTTGATTAGGATGGTGGATACGCCTTTATACGTTAAAGATTGTTTACATTTTCTTGACATTTTGCCAACTAGAACTGGACTAAAAGATGCACTTTGTGGTCATTAACGGTGAACTGGAGGAGTGATTTACACGCCAGCCATCTGGTGACACGGAGCTGGCAGCGCTGCACTCACAGCAGTTTGATCTCAGCCTCTCACCTCACCCAACGACAGCTGCAGCTCCGGACCAACAGGGGCGGAGGGGGGGGGGATATTTATGGAAGCTCACCTCCCTTCCCCGGTCCTGATAGTTGGTAACCTAAACTCAGGAATCTACCCCCCATCCTACAAAGAAGAGTTATTTTTAAAAGAGCATGAAGTAAGGGCAAAATGAGGCGCCTTCAGCTGCACCGCTCATGCAAGGAGGCAGATGAGTGTGGAGAGAAGGGAAACTTGCTTTAAGAGAAACTGTTCAGAGAATTTGTGGTGTAGTGAAATAATGTGCATAGATGAGGGTGGGCTGAGGAGGCGCCCTCATGTGGCAGAGCGGGGCTGACCTGTAGGTAGGACACGTGGTACTCCAGCAGAGCCTGGGCGTTACTGATGTTCTCCTTGGTGCCCACGAACACAAACGGAACCATGCCCTGCAGAGGGGGAGACAGGCGTGTAAAGACACACATTAGCATCAGAATAAGGACATTTGTAGTAGTAAAATGTGACCACTGCATGCGTTTTAATCAATTGCAAAACGAGGGGGAAAAGCGCATGGCAGTAAGATCTACTTCTACAGAGAGTTGCAAAGTTAAAATGTGCATATATTTTCATGCATGTGAAGAATAGGGACGTGAGGAAGGGTTTGTTAAAGCTAGAAATGATATAAGGGCCACTGTCTCGGTCTGAGGGCTTTTAATGGTCACTTTCCCTTGCACCACACAACATTAATGGTGCTTAGTAATGATAACATGCTGCTGTCTGCTCTTTGAAACATTGATGACTTTAATGAAGTATTTAACGCGGATCTTTCTATCTAGAATTTAATCTTCGTATCTTAAAAGACAAACATTTCCAACCCTACCATCACTTCTCAAAAGACTCCTTTTTGTATAAAGATTCCACTCTCAACAATGTTTTCTGTTTTATACTACAATGCTCAAAAACCTGATTATACGGCAGACCACATCGTTTTATTATTTCAACATTCATGCCCTCTTGTCACAGCTCCGCCTGGAAACAGACTTCCTCAGCCAATACCAGCACTAAACTCATATTTTATCAGCGTGTAGAAACACGGCTGTACAAGGCACGCTGTATCATGAAAACTACAGCCGTCACTGTTGTACAAAGTGAGAAAGACAGCTGCTGCTGTCTTGACTAACGTATGTGACAACAGTGACAAAGCAGGACAGAAGGATGTGAGAGGGGACATGTACATGCTGCGGGGGACAGGGGGATCGAGGGGAGGGCATCCGAGCGGTTCATTCACCTGTAGGCTGCCTACCTCCTCTCGGGGAAGTTTTTGTCGTTGTCCCCCTCAATTCGGACGCGCACCACTCCAGACTTGTCCACGATCTCCTGGATGACTTTGCCGTTTTTGCCGATGACTTTGCCTAAGCGTCACAGAAGTGCAGTGTGTTCAGAGAGATTTCATACCTCCCAATTACTTACAATATGGAATAATTTCATACTAGAATCACATACATTTGTTTTCTACTGGACAATCTACACAGATAAGGAATAACTGGCATGAATACATTACAAACCCAAAGTAAATCCTTTATAAATATATATTTTATTAATATATATTTTCTTAATGGAGCGGTGACTCACCGACGAGGTTCCTGGGAACCTGAAAGAAGTCCTCTTTGAACTCCAGGTACTCTCTGGCCTGTTTGACGGCCTCTGGGGTCTAAAGGGAAACAGAGAAAATGCTTCATATCATTACATTTTGATAAAAATGGCTTGTGAGTTTAATCCTTTCTCTAAACAGCCCATATTTCTTAAATGACTCGGTGTGAAAGCTGCTTTTCAAAATCCTTCTGATGTGGCAGTAAAACAAGAATATGAAGTGCCTGTGGGCAGCCTTAATGAATATGTGAACTGTCGAATACAAAGTCTCCTTGACACATAATTCTTAGTTTTTTGAATCAACATTATCCACTAATCCAGTTTTTAAAATACTTCTGGAGGCGAGGAGGTTTAAAGCGTTATGACCCAAAACCTATACCTGATGTCAGGTATAGCGAACAGTGAAGGCGATTAAAAGCTTCCAGTTATTAGGAACATCGGTTTTGGCTCGTACCTCTCCGTAGATCCTGAAGGTGCAGCTCTCCTCCTCCAGTTCGATGGCGGTCACTCCGGACACCTTGCGTGCCTGCTGGATGTTGGCCCCGTGGGAGCCGATGGCCAGCCCCATCAGGTCCTCCCTCACCTTCACCTCCTCCTGGTACGCAGACGCCAGCTGCTTACTGGTCTGAAAGGCAAGGTCACAACAGCAGCTTTCATTTATTAATTTATTTATTGGTTTATTTGGTCGGGACAGTGCATATTAATGGGTCTCATGCATGTAAACAAGCCACACCGGATTGTAGCCTTGGGCATCCGTTGTCCCCCATGCGCACTCTCAAAACACACCCTCATTCATCCTGGCCTATTGTGCATGTTTTTTTAGTGGTAGTTTCCTCCAGGTACTCTGGTTTCCCCTACGCAGACACGGGAGAACATGCAAAGTCCACACAGAAAGGCCCCGTCCAGGTGGGAATCAAACCCCGGACCTTCTAGCTGTGAAGCACGAGCGCTAACTGCTGTGCTACCGTGCAATTCGTTATGTCAATCAAGGGTTCATTCTTCTTAGCTTCAGACTAGATTTTACATTCACATTTTCTAGAAAACCTTCATTTTAAAAGGGGATGGTTAATTTGACATTTTACACAACATCTCGTGTTTGGCGTAATCGAGTCCAACGCGCATCAGCAAACAATATATATAATTTACTGCCGTTTTCAACCAAAATTGTTAAACAAAATCACAATATTTATTTTCCATCACAGGGTTTACACAGGCAGAAAAAGTCAAATTTAATGCTTTTTAATTAAATTCTTAATGCCCCAAATGCAGAAAAAAAAATCAGCGCATATTTAATTTCTTAAGATTTGCAAACATTTCATCAAACAGAGGAAAGATTTCAATTTCAGCCAAAACTGTAACTGAATGTTTTAGACCATAAGTTTGGTATTTTCGATTGACTTATTCAGTCAAAATTGTTGCGCAATGTTTTGCTTTTCCAATAAATTTAGATTTAATGTCAGTTTGTGAATCAAATGTAATGATCCCCCAACTGAACAGAGCACATTTTTCCCAGTTTGGCTTTACTCAAATCTAAAAGCTTCTTGAACAAAGCGTCAAAAGGAGGAAGATAAAAACAAGGATGAAAATGCAACAACAACAAAAAAGACACACAAAAAGCAACAATAAGTGACAAAAAAAAACATGATTCAAAAGTGATGACAAAACAAGAGCAACAGAAAAGCTGCTCGAAAAGCAACAAAAAGCACCAAAAAGCAAGAAATAAAAGCGATGAAGAAAACAAAAATGACAAAAACAAGACAAAAAAAAGAAGAAAACACAACAAAAATGAGACAAATATGCTTAAAAAATGTGACAAAAGCGGCTACAACACAACAAAAAGTCGCGATCAGTTAGCTTTCAAATGAGGTGTTACTCTGGCCTATAGGCTGTAAGCTCCAGTCGAGAATCTTTTAGATTTGCGTAAAACTGAACTGGAGAAAATGTACTCTGTTAAGAGATTTAAGACCTTGATTTTTGCGCAATTAGTTAATGCTTTCCAATGTAAGTAAGTAAGTGCTTTAATTGTCATTGTACAACGCATGGTGTTAGTCCTGAGCCGCTGTGGGCCGACCTGAGCAGCATGTTTTTGAAGGCAGGGGAAAACGTAGCACCCATAGGAAACCTGGCTGCCTTCAGTCTCCTCTGATCCTCTGAAATGGTGTGGTGCCTCCTGGGTTTGTCTCGGTTTCAGAGTGTGGTGTCTGTATCATATCTTGAATGATTAAAAATCTTGCCCCACACTTTGGAAACCTCCGCTTTAGCTAAAGTACGAAGCAGCAGACACTTTCGAATTCGAAAAGCTTGAGTCTCCAAGACAAATTTTGACATTCCGGATTGCTTCATGAGGAGCTAGAATCTTTTATTCAGTAATGTAGTTTCAGTCTTTATTAATTACTTCTCATCTAGTTTCAGTCATTTGACAAAATGTGTAAGTGGAGGAGTACCTTCTTTGCACTTACCTCTAAATGTTTAGTGGCTTCTTCGTTTCGGGACATGAGCATAAGTTTGGTTCGGATGCTGCGGAAATGCATGTCGCTCAGAAGGGTCGCTCGCTTTACCGTGGTGTCATTCGTTGACTAAAGAAAACACACAACACACCTATTAAAATAGCATTTCAAATATATATGTCTGCACACATGCAGATGAATGTTAAAATGTAACACTTATTTCCTTAGGTGCATGTGTGCACTCACCAGGACTATGAGTTCATGTGTCTGGGCACTGTAGAAGATGCAGTTGGCTCCGATTGCTTTCCTGAAGTCTTTGTGGATGCTGTCGTTTGCACAGCTGTGGATAAAACAACAATCACGCAGAAGGGTCAGCGGGGCGCTATGGTGGAACAACACAGAAAACTGCTACTACGGTTAGTCCTGCAGGCCTCACATTTCTCGTAGGTCCTCCGGTACGGCGATGGGCACCTTGTGGAAGCAGTTTTTGGACGAAGGGTTGTTGGGGTTTACTGGCCTAATGCGCTCCGACGTGACGATTTCATTGTACGTGGCGTCACAGGCGGCATATTCAATCACATAGAACTGGAAAGGGCAGAGATAATGTCAATTAAGGATTACAAAAAGGACTTTCAATCAGCTAACACGGCGATGACCAACACAATGTTTTGATAGGTCATAGAGGTTGGCAACATACAAAATAAGGTAATTGCTTAGAAAATATATGACAGTACAATATTGAGTATAATAATAGTGTAATAAAATGAGTTCTTCCTTCAAAGAGAACTTTGTGTGCCGTGCATTTATAAAACCTTTGTTGTGGTTTACATTACAGTGACTGTGTTGCACCCTGAGAGCTGAGAAACCTTTCCATAAACTTAACTCTGTAAAGCAGGGGTGTCCAAACTTTTTGCCTCGGGCTGCATACTGAAGTATAGAGGGCCACAGATCAGTCGGTGGTCACTGCAGTCAAACATTCAACTGGGTGCATTAAAGAATGGTTCAAAATGTTCCAAACGCTTTATCTCATAATATAATATTAGTGTTTGAGCTTTAAATTGTGTTGAATTATCAAAGCAGTACTAAGTAACTCATGCCCCTAGAGGCCATAAGCGCCACTGCAGGTGTCATAGAAGGTTGCGTTTTTTTACTTATTGTCTGTGAGAGTAAATACTACTAATGACAGAAAAGACAAAAGGGAGAGTGGGATATTGTACATCCAATAAGCCAAATCAACATTATCAGTACGCATGCGTGGTAATGTTCCGGTCAAAGTTCACAACTACCCACGGTGTCAACAAAGCCCATTAAAACCATAATATCATAGTGGAACAACCGGCTATTTAGTGACTATTATGGCACTTAAAGTGGTTTTACGGCGATATGCCAGGTTCGCATTCATTCTCCATTGCAGTGTGACTGTCCTCATGGGCTTAATCAGTGTATGGAAGAGTTTTGCCCTATTCACGAGTGCAATAAAGGAACCTCACAGCGTTTTATGCGAGCCGCCATACGCACTCATCAAATTTCCTACTAAAAGAAAAGATCCAGAACGTCGTGACAAATGGATTAAATGTGTAAGTTTGACATATAGCTAACTAGTAATGCAATTTGTAACCAATACATCTATTTACTTAATTCTCGAAGACCTCACAGTCACTGATTACTATGGACAGCTATCACTATTACTAGCGCCACTTTCAGCCCCCATCTCCTCCGTGGAGACGCGATGCTCCGGGCTCATCCCAGACGACTCCGGCGCGTTCTCCGAGATGGGACCAGTGGAGGGACCGTGGATCTAGACTACAGTGCTGCAACCCGACCGAAGTCCAACGGGACCCGTCGGAACCCAACGGGCTCGGACAAATATTTAGGCAAGGCAACTTTATTTATAACACGCATTTCGTACACAAGGCCAACTTGTGTTAGAACTTATGTTCGGGCTCGGGTCGGACTCGGACACATCAGCGCTTAAAACAAATGAAACTGGTGTAAAATTAAAATAGCCCTGTTTAGTTGACACAACTTAGTTTTTGTGAGAGAAAAAAAAAAAAAGATCTTTTTCGCAGGTTAATAGGCACGCGTCACAGAAATGTGGTTCAAAGCGGCTTGTGTGTTTAACGGCTTATCCAAAGCGCACGGACTGAGTGAAGTTTAGACAAGTATTGAATTCACCTGCGCTACGAGGTAAGAGCGGGTTTACGAGCCCCCCCTTCCCCCTCCCCTCACATTACAATTGTGTCAGGCTCGGACACAAATATCTTAATGCCTATTGGGTTCGGCTCGGATTTGATTACTGCTCTGTCGGACGAGGGCGGGGCTCGGACAGAAAAAAAACTGCCCGATCCGCACTCTAATCTGGACCAGCGCGTCGACGTCCGGGCGCTGACGCCAAAGGGGGGGAAACGGGGCATTTTTCTTTCAATAAAGACCCGTTACATTGTAAAAGAGCATACTTCGCGCCTCTTATTCACAGCGGAGATGTGCCGAGAGCGTCTACCATTTGTAAGTCTTCTACTCCTACTGCTGCTTTCCGCAGCGCGCCACGGAAACGTATTCTATCAGACCGTACAGGGGATACGTCACGGCGGCCGGTAACCGTGACCCATCCTCGGAGCGGCCTCGGTCAAGGATTATGTCGCTTCGCGGGCCGGGGATGCCTCTAGACCTCCACTTGGCAGGGCGGGGCGGCTCCTGGGGTGTGCAGGGGGATGAGACTGTTCAGTCTAAGAGGCGCAAGTCCTCTCTTGGCTGCACGCCGTCGCTGTCCGGGGGTATGGGACCCCCGCAGCCGTTTTCATCAGGGCCCCCACGTCCTGCCCCGCATGCCGGGGTGGAGGTGGGCGGGCCTGCTCCGTTTCTACTCTCCAGACCGGTGAGGCCCGTGACAGAGTGTTACCAGGAGTTGAAGAGCCTAGGGCTTCTTTCTTCTCCCTAGTTAGACAGGACGATTCGCAGGGGCTACGCGTTGCAGTTCGCTCGAAGACCGCTGCCTTTCAACGGGATCCCCAAGACGAAGCTCCAGGGTCAGGTGGAAGCCACGGTCATCCAGGAGGAAGTAGCCTCTCTGCTGCGGCGCTGGGCTATAGTAGAGGTGGCTTCGGACGCGGTGGGAAAGGGGCTGTACTCCCCGTATTTCCTAGTCCCCAAGAAGAACGGAGGTATACGTCCGATCTTGGACCTGCGCGTCCTGAACCACTGCATCGCGGAAAGGCCTTTCCGCATGCTGACTGTCAGGAAACTTTTGGAGTGCGTCAGACCAGGCGACTGGATGACCTCCGTGGATCTCACAGATGCATACTTCCATGTTCCTATTGTGTCAGAACACAGGAAGTTTCTGCGCAGTGGGGGAGAAGTGCTACGAATATCACCGCCTCCCCTTTGGTTATTCGCTGGCCCCGCGCACATTCTCCACGTGCGTGGAGGCAGCGCTGGAGCCGCTTCGTCGTCGGGGTATCCGAGTTCTGACTTACATCGACGACTGGCTCATCCTAGCCTCGTCTCGGCAGGAGGCACAGGCTCACACAACGGCCCTATTGGAACACATCTTCCGACTGGGTTTTGTGGTCAACCTGGAGAAAAGCGCGCTGTACCCCATTCAATGTGTGACGTACCAGAGCCTGCAGCTCGACTCCAGGAACATGCGCGCCTCCCTCTCGGCCGAGAGGATCGAGGCGCTGCTGACGAGCCATGGGTGCTGTCCCAGTCCATTCGTTCCCTACTGGGCATGATGACAGCCGCTCACCCTGTGGTTCATCTGGGTCTACCCCACATGAGGGGACTTCAGCGGTGGTTTGGTCGCCTCAGGCTGCACCCAGTGCGTGACAGGAGGAAGGTTGTGGTAGTCCCTCTGTCTGCACGGAGCGACTTTGAGTACTGGCTGGCGCCAGATTGTCTCACCCAGGGGGTACGGATGGGGTGCGTTCCTCATTACACAGAGGTGTTCACGGACGCGTCTCTGACCAGAGTACTTGGTCGGTGCTCCACCGGGGGGCGTGGGAGTCACCCTTGGGGCACATCAATCTCGGAGATGGAAGCTGTGCGGAGGGTGCTCCTGCATTTCTCCAGTCAGCTGGCGGGTCGCCATGTCATGGTGCGGTCAGACAACACCACGGTGGCGGCCTACCTGAACAGGCAGGGGGACATGTTCTCCCACCCTGCACAGGAAAGCAACAGATTCTCTTGTGGGCGGGCTCGCACCTGTCCTCACTGAGAGCCCGTCACAGACCCAGCCTGCTCAACGTGGGCACGGACGTAATGTCCAGGGGAGGCCC
Source organism: Neogobius melanostomus (assembly GCA_007210695.1). Lineage (NCBI taxonomy): Eukaryota > Metazoa > Chordata > Actinopteri > Gobiiformes > Gobiidae > Neogobius > Neogobius melanostomus. The sequence continues at coordinate 353,774 of VHKM01000806.1, read as the reverse complement.
ACTCCACGACGAGTGGAGTCTAGCCCCAGGGGTCGTGATGGAGGTTTGGCACTGGTTCGGGGAACCAGTGGCCGACCTTTTCACCAGTGCAGAGAATGCACAGTGCCCACTCTGGGGCTGTTTGCGGAGGCCATTACGACCGGACACGTGGGGTTTGGCCACCTCACGGCGAGGAGCCATCCCCTGGTTAAGCGTTTTTTGCGTGGTGCCCGGAGGCTGACACCGCCCGTGCGGTGCACTTCGCCCTCGTGGGACCGTCAGGTGGTTTTGGAGGGTTTGTCAGGCCCTCCTTTTGAGTCCCTGTACAGGTCAGACCTTAGTTGCTTGTCATTTAAGACTGCACTCCTCTTGGCTCTGGTCTCTGCCAAGAGGGCGGGTGACCTGACTGCGCTGTCTGTGCATCCATCCTGTATGTCCTTCAGTGAGGATGGGGGTCTGCTGGACATGTTGCTTAATCTGGCTTTTTAGCCCAAGATTGTCACTTCTTTCAGGTCTAGGGTTATCAGAGTTAGACCCTTCTTTCCTGCCCCCATGCGTCTGTGGAGGATGAGAGGCAGCACCTGCTGTGTCCGCTTCGGGCCCTGCGTGGCTATTTGGACTGTACGGCAACATTCAGGCGGTCGGACTATTTGTGGGTTTTGGGGCCAGGTGCAAGGGTGCCCCACTCTCCACCCAACGGTTGGCTCATTGGGTCTGTCATGCCATTCGCATGGCATACGAGGCTCGGGGCCTTTCTGCTCGTAGGGTCATGAGGGCCACTCTACACGAGGGGTGGCTGCCTCTACAGCGTTGTTTAGTGGGGTGTCGGTAGAGGATGTGTGCTTGGCGGCTTTCTGGTCATCCTCGTCGACTTTCGCCCGCTCGTACTTAATGGACGTCGCTTCTGGGTCTGTCGCTCATTTGGTTTTGAGCGGCGGGTGGGTTTAATTTGACTGCCCAGCGCAGGGGCTCTTTGGAGAGGCAACCATAAAGCAGAGTATGCGTGTCGCCTCTCCCAAGAGCACACAAATCCACAACCGAAAAGGAGAAGTGAAGGTGCACAGGCTGCCTCTCCCAAGAGCGCCCGCACCTATATATACACACACACCTTGGTGCTCTGGAGGAGCAGCCCATGGCCCTTGCTCCGACTGCCCATGGGTGCGTCTGGTTGGTGACACTGACTGCATGACGTTGTCCTGGGTGTGCTCCAATTGTGGTCATTTGTGCCTGCTGGGAGTACATTCTTCCCTATGGCCTTCGCGCAGGTTTTTAACCAATAGCGAAGCCCATACAAAACAGAAATGACAGTTACTAGATGTAACTAAAGTTCTGTGAGTATGGGCGTAGCCCACTACCTGCACACCCAGCAGGCCCATCCTGTCTCCTATGGCTGAGTTTCAAAGGAGATGAGCGGTGGGCGGGGTTGTTTTAAGAGAACATAGAGCTGAACTATTTTGACAAAAATACGTAGCGAGGATGCGGCGCTGAGCCACGATAAACGGCGCTCGCGTCTTACACAAGGTTTAGTTTTTAGATCGTACAAAACTGTTGACCTGTTGACCTCATTGGTCCGTGATTATGAGGCCGACTGATGAAAAATAAAGAGCGATCTGAAGCACAAGGTGTGGAGATCGTTGTCCTATGCAGGAGAGGCCTCTGCTCTGACTTCCTCCTCGCGCAGCAGAGAGCAGCGCAGGACCGGTGGGCGTGGTATTGGAAACACGATTAACTAACGAGGGGCATGTTCATTTCGGATTTGATTTATTAATATAAGCTAATAAGGCTTATTGGGACAAAACCAATGGTAAGGACTGTGGCAAAGCTTTGGATAAACAAACTATAATACAAATAAATAAAAGGTATGGAGGGAAAAGGGCACTTCAGGGGCATGGAGCAAAAGGGGCAGGGGCTCAAGCCCCCTCCGCCCCCCCTCTGCACGGGCCTGGTAACAACTGTTTTCGGTCTTGATGAAAAGAAAGAAATATTTAAACAGTGCGGCAGAAAACACACAGCTGTTGAATAGTCAATTACACAATGAAAACAAGATGTAAATACTTAGTTGGTGGAGACTGTGTGTTTAATTGTAGCTGTGTTGGCATTGAAACTAAAGGCTAACGTTAACTTGACGCTAACGAATCTTACACTACTATCTGATTTTTTTAATTTTTTGGAAGAAACGCACTGACTGACATTCATTTAAGTTTTCTTCTGTTTTTAGAACTTATTTTTGATTTGCGTGTGGGCATGAAGTAATCGTTACCTGAAGCATGGGATGTTAGGGACTTGGAAACTTAAGGTTGAGTTGAACAGAGAAATTAGGTATAGGGTCGTTAAAGTTGATTTTCCTCTCAAAGCTTTTCTGACATCGATATAGTATAATAAAGAGTGACGCAGCAGTATTTAAAAGGCCAATAGAGGAAGGCGTTGAGCGTGTGAGGCAGTGAAATGAACACAGCTCACAGATCGGACAGAATTAAAGCCATCAGTCACTGGACATTCCTCTGGGCTCTTATCAGGCTGCTCCAAATAACCACGACACCAACAGCTCCTGGCCTGTCCGCATCCCACTGACCCACTATTTAACCACGGCGTACACCCTCCACCATCTTATGACCAAGAGCAGTGACATTTGAGAGAAAACTGAAACACAAACTGCCAAAACTAACAGAATAATATTTGTAGAGGTATAACCTACAGGGTTTGCACGTTTCTTTGAAGCACTCACCTCCCCCTTCATCATGCGGACGCGGGCCAACCACCAGCCACATGGCTCCTGCTCGTTGGCTCTGGAGTACACCTGTGCCGCAAAAACAACAACTTTAAAAGGCAAAATGACAGCACAGATAAAGAGGAAATAGATCTGCTATTCATCCAACAATTCAATCAAATATTGTGTTCATGTGGTCAATATCCCAGATGGAGTGCAGGGTAGATAACTAGTCTAAGTATGGCTGGCTTTATTTTAAGTGGTTGGTCAACAACTCGCTGTATAAATCTGCTGTTTTAAAGCCCCATGGCGGAACTTTTCAGGTTACTTCATAAGCACAACTAAACAATTGTAAAAGTTAAATCATTAAGCCAGCCAGCAAAAACGCTCCGCAACACACCAACAAATGATGTCATAGCATAATGCGGATCAAAATTAGTCTGGCTAATGCCAGACTAAAATCACAAGTGATATTTAGTCTGGGGACCACCAATTCATTTTCTCGTAGGAGAGGTGTGGTTCACAATTGTCCATGTCCGTTTATTGGGCGCTACGAATGTCTCATGCGTCTACACCAGTGGTTCTCAATTATTATTTGCGGCGCCCCCTTAGGAGGAAGAAGGGGGCTTCAGGCTGTCTACATTGCCCACGTTTTTAGACACAGTAACACATGGTCACACGGGCCCCCCCTGGCATCGCTCCGCACCCCCCAGGGGGGAGCACCCCACTATTTGAGAACCACTGGTCTACATGTAGCCATAGCCAATCGTATCATTGTATCAGATGACGTATGACGTACCTGCTGTAAACTTTTGAGCTAAACTATTTAGAACACAGTCTAAAGCTTGATCAAAAGATGGCATCGCGTCTGCTGCGGTCATGTTGGATCCGTAAATATAAAATAGTGTGTCATCGTCTTGCCGTCTCTCCTCGTTTTGTGATTGGTCCCCAAATCCATGCAAAAATGTCGGCCATGGTCCCCAGGCTGTTGAGAAGTTCGAAAAGATTCGAGCGCACACAGCAGTCTGGCGTTAGCGAGGCTAGATCAAAATAAGGGTTCTTTCACACCGCGCGTGTTTGCTTAAGTGAATTGATGAGCTGCACGATCACGCCTCTTCAATTCACAGCCGGTTTAGCAGATGAGAACGTGCCGTTTTCACACTGCACGTCGAGGTGGTGCACACCTGGGCGGCTCGAGGCGCAGCCTTTTCTGCTCCTAAACTCAAAAATGGAACTCAAGCGCATTTTCTTCTCCTGTAAGTCATGCAGTAAACCACAATTTCCACCAAAACATATAGAAAATATTGATTTATTGAAGCATAAGGAAGTGTGCTTCGCCACTACATGCCCCTCGTGCATGTGTTAAACACTGGAAGGAACACTGGCTGTTTTTTTTAGGAGAATTGAAGAGACTTTCATTTTTATTTTTGTAAAAGACATTTGAACAAATCAACAAAATGAGGAGGAAAACAAACCTACTCAGTCAACTTTTGCTTCTTTAGATCAGTTCTCAGGAGAACGTTCCCCTCCTAAAGGTACTTTACTTGTCATTATACATCAACAGTAAAACGAAATGTGTCCTCTGCATTTGACCCATCCCTCGACGCCACTGGACGATCCATAGGGAGCAGTGGGCCTTAGCTGAACGGCTCCTCCATTGGAAAACACAGAGGCAGAGGCTGCATCCGCTTCTCCCTGTTCTCTGGCAGTGTGAATAAACACCGCTCTCCGCGAGGGAGCTCAGCTCTGGGATACTCATGCGGTGTGGAGGAGGCCTAACTCATGAATGGAAGAGGACCTCATGCATCAAAGCAAAGCAGCATTATCTTCATGGAGATGAACTGGTGCTACTGCGCTCCCAGCTAAGTTACAAGTCAGGTCTGAGGAGAGGTGAGCCGCTCACAGTAAAGCATGCTAGTATTTATTTATTGTTGATTGACTGAGCAGTATGGTTTCAATGCCCCGTTTGTGTTGACAGAGAAGACACTGATCTCCGTCAGTATTTATTCCATTAATTAACAGGCTCTATCACAAAATGAGATATTCATTTCTGCATTTCTACTCATTTTTTTCCATAATGCCATCTAACAGCCATCTCTAGCTGTCAGGCAGCAACAGTCTCTGCGACGACTTAGAAACAAGCCACAGTCACCGCTGGATGACTCATACTCAATGTCATATTAATAACAGTTTCCATCCATTAACCAACTACCCACCAGCCTTTATAATGAAGGAATGCTGCTTTGTCATATGAACCACTCCTCCTCACATTAGTAGGACGAGAGTTCCTCTCCGCTCTGGTAAAGGAGTCTTAGGGCTCTTACCTCCACCTCGTCCCCCTCGCCGATGTCCTTGTTGTAGTCTGACGGAGGAGGCAACCGCACGTCACTGAAGGGCAACTGTCGCTCGGGCTGCCAGCTGACGGACACAACACATCGCCGTTTAGACAAATACAAAATAAAATGACGAGCAGAGGGCTGTGCCAGACATTATGAGATGGTTGGTTAGGGCTGGTGAGGACAGTGGCTATGGAGGGAGTGAGCGCCTCGTTCTCATCTGCTCTTAGTGAGAACCATAACAGTGTTTTATAGTGAGTATCAGCTTTAGAAGAAGAAACGACCAGAGTGAACACATGGGACACAAAATTGCACGCATGAAGCTAAATACTGCTTCAGTTATGTTTCTGATGAGGGAACAATGTTATATTATGGTCTAAAAAGTGCATTTTCCAAGATACAATATTGTTTAAGATAATATCCATAGTTTGTGTGTTTTCCTAGTTTACACCTCCACATATGAAATTTGCATTGGTTTAGCAGTTCACATTTTGGTTTTCTCCTAAACGTTAATACTCCTGAATGTGTTTAAAATTTAAACAGCAAACGATTTCTGTATCTTAAAAAGTGAAATCCAATCCCAATTAGATATTAGGAATGCATGATTTAGTAAAAATGTCTAAGTCAAAAGAATGAGAAGACGCCTTCAGTATCTCTAGATTGAGGTTCAGCACATGTAACACGCAGCAGCTTGTCCTCAGGTGTTGTAAGGAGCCAGTTCAGGGAGATAGGTCATGTGTAACTCCGGTCCGGGTTAGGGTAAGTCCTACAGTAACGCACCGTTTGGGTCACTTCACAATAAAGCTAAACGGGCGCTACAAATAATTTATTGTCCCAAAAAAAACAAAAAGGACATACGACATATTACAATTTAGTTCAAGTCTTAGTCTTTGGACAAAAATGTCATTTAATCTCTTCAATTCTAGTCTAGACTACAACTGGAGGCAATTTAAATTTAGTCGACTTTACATTTATAATATTTGATATGATCCTAATTAATCAAAGTCCTCTGCTTCATGTTTCTTGACGTGAACAAAGCTCAGACCTCTTCTTTTAGCGCTGAATTTAAATGATATGAGGCTCTTTAAACTGTCATTGGAAGTTCGGACTTCTTTTAGTTTATTTTGGTCATACTTTTAGCCTCATAAACAACTTTTAACTTAATTTTAGTCAGCATAAATATCACTGACTAAAACGATGACGAAATATTTGAGTCGAAGTTAACACTGGAAAGCAAACGGAACGTAGTATTAGCCTTTATTGTAAAAGTTGTAGCTCACAGTTGATATTACATCGATATAACTGCCTCGTAAAAGCAAATGCTATCCATCTGTGAGCAAAAGTGCATTCAGATTTTTAACTGGCCAATGACCAACCAATGACTGACAAATCTCCCTCCACTGTGCGCTCTGGAAGGTGGACCTCCGCTGAAATGGAGACGCACATACCTTGGGGGACTATTTTTAGGTGGAGCAGATAAAGCTGGGAGTGTATCGGAAAGGGACAGGGGAAGGGGTGGAGTCGCTCTATCCCTGTGGCAGCGGGCAGGGACAGGGGCTTTCGGGGGTCAAAACAGCCAGAGACATGTATGGACAGCTGCGTGCCAAACGGGGGGGGGGGGGGTGACACTGGCTTCCATATGAGGCGCGTGGAAGCGGGCAGGATGATACTTACTTGTTCTCGAAGACGATCGTGAGCGAGTCATCGTGGACATCTTTGATATAACCCTGAAACGAGAGCAGACATTAGACTTTTGAATCCAGTGACGTCAGGAATCAGAGGGGCGGGGCTTGTAAACAGAAGTAGTCAGTGTGAAGAAGACACAACACTCGAAAAAGACGAATCTTAAACACAGACAAGAATACTACGGTGGTTTATGGTTAATGTCTCCGTCACTTACTGGGCCTATTCACATGAAATCAAAACTTACAAAGTTCAGCGTTTACTGGCAGGACAAATGGACTAAAGTCTAAATATTTTCTCATAGTAGTCTCCAAAAGTGGCTTGATGTTGGCCAGATAAAAGGATGAAAATGGCCCGTTTTGGAGTTTTCATTCAAAACAAATATCTGTTAACAGTTGGCAACTATTTAGGTAGGACAATACACTTTCCCAACACCACAATACAACATCTTAAATCCACGATAGTTACTTATAGATCTCAACTTTTAATTGAATAAAACAAAATAGCTTTTACTAATGGTTCATGATTATAAACTAAAGCAGCATCAGCGAGTAATGTTTACCACTCCAGTATCGATTAACACGTGAAAATATTACATTATACGCCTCCAAACTCCAAAACCAGGCATCGACTCTGCTAAAGAACTGGCTGTAGACTTGATTACAAAGCCTGCAAGACCTTGTATTTTTAAATACAAGTTATTGTTTGTGTGTTTTACATCACTGTCAACACTGTAAACATGTCCAGGTGCATTCACATCGAGGAGACTGAAACTAGCTTTAAACCAAAAGCAAGCAAAGTTTATTTATAGAGCACCTTTCTCAGACAGAAGGTCACAAAGTGCTTCACATCAAAAACAAGCAATAATTAAAAACACAAAAAATTACACAGATCAAACAACAGTGGAGACAGTCATATCAGCCCATAAAACCGTACTTTCAAAACACTCGACTGAACAAGAACGTTATCATTATGATACAGGATATTTGGAAATGATTTTGAGCTGCCTAAATTACTGCAGTCTTTGGAGTTTGCCAATTGCAACAATTCAAAATAGCAATTCCGATTTGATTGCGATTAATTGTGCAGCTCTACGCTGTAGTGTAGTCTTATATACTTTAGAGCTCTACAAATATGTTCTGAAAACACAGGGGAAGTTTATCTTTCAGCCTGATTTTTTTTTTTTTTCTGGACTGAAATTGTGTTGTTTTTTTTAGGGATAAATCACAATATTGCCCCATTTCCACAAATCATTCATTTGTAATCCTAATCTGAGCGCAGACGGAGCGGTGAAAGGAGCATCTCGAGCTGCTCACAAACACATCACTGCCATTGACACGATTTCCTGGCTGTGAAATCAGCGCTGAGGATGCCTCCCCGCAGCGCATGCAGCCTCCAAAACCACGACACACAAACAAATGACAATATGAGCGTCTACGGTACCAGATATGCTTATAAGGATAACGTAAAGCACTATAGAAGGGTATGGCTAATATGTGCCTGATGTGCTCCACGACAAGTGGGCTCTAAACTTGATAGACAAGACCAATGACAGGACGAGGAGGCGGGGCTGGGGAAACGTGAGCCACAGCCTTAAATGAGATATGAAAATGTGTACAACTACTACCGCCACAACTACTACACATTTTTTGAAAGCATTTAAAACGGGGCGTTAGATCAGCTGCATTGGCTCTATTACACAAGTGTTGTGTTAAGACTTACTTTCTTAATTTACATTTTGAAAAATAGGTTTTGCTGAGGATATTACAACACCTAAAACACACCGCTCAGACAAACACATAGGGTCACAGACTAATATTTTGTAGCATTGTTTCGATTAAGCTTCTGCACTGATTTCCATCCAGCTTTGTGTTACTTTTTCTCGACAAGACCTTGTGCTGATTATGGTAGAGCGCGCAAAGCCTTCTCCAGCACGTCCCAAAGGTTCGCAGTGGGGTTAAGATCTAGACTCTGCGGTGGCTGATCCATGTGTGAAAAAGATTTCTCATGCTCCTTGAACCACTCTTCCACAATCTAAGAAATCTTGGCATTGTCAACTTGGAATATGCCCGTACAATCAGGGAAGAAAAGAAATAAACCCATCGATGAGATCACCTAACCACACAATGTTACTGAACCTAGACTTGACCAACTGGAGCAGCCTCACTTTTCTATCCACTGCTTTTGCGTCCATAATGATTACGATTACAATTTGATTGCAGCTAATCTTAAACCAATAGTGTTAAATATTTCTGCCACACAAGCTCACCTAATTTACAAGATGTTATGGGAGTATAAAAATGTTATCGTTTCATCATTATTTTAAAAGCCAATACCTAAAATAAACTTTGCAGTTTCAATTCCTAAATGCAGCTCTATAAACACTTTAAACGCCCACTTTCTGATTTAAGCGTCATGCACGCTATGGATCTAAACAGCGGTTTGCGTGTTCTCGTTACATCAAGCCCCTCCGAGGCACGCTACCAGCCAGGTGATAGGGCACATTCTCATCAGCCTGGACGGACCGATGAAAACCTCACAGAGCGGACAGGTGGAAAAGAGCGCTCGCCTTTATTCGACTTTTTTTGCAATGCTTAGACTAGTAGTAAACTCAAACTACTATTCTCAAATTTATTACAAACAGGATTGGTCTCTAAGAAAATAACATACGAGATAGACTTAATATATATACACAATATATAATAGATCATAACTGTAGGAATATTGTAATGGAAAACATTTAGTAGGATAGAAGTTCTGGGTATTGGTACTATTTTGAGAAATTGTATTGTTTAAAAGCAATAAGATTTTGGCAGGTTAATTGAGGCATGCTATAAATCGCATGTGGCCTTTTCTCTTGACTCCATTTTCAAAGAAGGCTGCCTGGGCACGGACATAACAGTTGAGGTGTCATGTCTGCCACAAGCCCTCAAAAGAAAAAGGTGCGAGATAATGGATGGTGGAAAGTCTTCGTCCACGCCAGAGCAAGTGTCACCCTGTAAGGCAGAGCGACAGGTGAACAGGCAGCGTGTGGAGAGTAAATATAGGCCCTGGTCTAAAACCACCATGTGCTGCCTGCGAGCCGGAGTCATTTGGTCTTCTAATGGTGACAGCTCTGAGAGGACAGAGCACGTGTGTGGACCAAATGTAATGAACTGACAGTTAAAGAATAAAAGGATTGCAGCGTGGTAAGAGGAGTATAAAATATCAAGAGAATGAGACTGATACACAGTCATCACAGCCACTCCGGTGTGGTGGAGGTTTGTGTTAGGGTTAAATTTGATTTACTATCAAAGGAGGCTTTCAAAGTGATGTCAGTCTGCACTATATTATAGGTTCCAGCAAATGGAGCCCTTAAATGAAAGGCACGCATCAATTAATAAATAACATCATATCTAAGATTGAAAACAAACCCTTAGTGTGATAGTCTGTGAGGTTGTGAATGTGAAAGTAATGATTTCCATTTAAGACAGAGAATAGAAAGAGAAAGTGCTCACAGTAGCGTCTCCTGGTCTGGACAAACTAAACAGAGAAGATGAGGCTCAGAGCGAGGCTACAGCGTGTTCACACAACAATGAGCGGAGGGAGCAGTGATTGAGCATCATAATAGTAGTGCGCAGAGGCTGTCTACAGCTGTCTGACAAGCACACATCTACACAGACAAAAGCACCGTGTCCTACTGTGTTTTCTAACGATACAGACCCCTGCTCTCACCTAAGAACCCCAAGCTGAGCAGAGGCACACTGAGAAATAATAAATATGCGCAATAAACGCCTGACAAGTGCTGCTAGCTTAGCTAGCTGAAGCTAACAGCCACCCTCAATGGCCATCCCTGAAGAACGCCACAGCAGCCTGTCTGTCACGGGCTGAGCTTGGTCTAAGTCAGGCTTATTACTCTGCGTAGGTCCTCGAATTTATGATTCTCTTTTATATCAAACTAAACTTTGTTTAGGTCTCAACAACACTACCACTGTGAGCGGTTTACCTTGTAGAAGGCCCCATTGGAGCCGCGCACTTCCACGGCCACCCCGTCCATGCCTGTGGCTCTCTCGGCTCGGCCGTGCTTCTCTGGGACCGTTGGGACCGTGGTGACTCCCGCAGAGTCCGGTAGCGCTGCCACCCCCAGCTTCCCCGGGCCCGGCTCCTCGCCGTTCTCCGGCCGCTTGTGGATTTCCAGTGTTTCGGGTGGAGGGAGAGGGGCAGAGGTTGGGGAGATGGGTGTGATGGTGTCAACTAACGCAACGCAGACGCCGTGTCCTGGCGCACGGAGCTCCGCTGTGACTGCCTGACAGTGGACGTTATCCAGCACCGACAGAGCTAATGATGCTAGGGCAGACAGGCGCTAGCTGATGGGGAGTTAGCTGGGAGGCTAGCTGCTCACAACACCCTGGTCCCGTCAGTGTTCAAGGATGCTAACTGGCTAGTAGATGGATAGCTCGGCAGCGTTTGTTGGATGTGCCCGAGGCGCAGCTGTGGCGTGAAATAGTATGACATAAGTTGTCACCAGGAGCCGTTTCTTTAGTTGCTGGGGCTAAAGACTTGCCGTTGTTTCTCTGGAAAGGCGTAGTGATGCACTACCGCCCGGCGACTCCTTACTCCAACTACCCGTTCCCTCAAACACGCGATCGAGTGAATCAGTGAGGTACTGAATGACCTCCAGCGGCCCGCCCCGATGCACTCACACCCGCCCGCATGGAAACACTGGACTGCTATTGGACACGGAGCCTGGCATTCAATTTGAGCTGCAGGTAATTGGTGCGTGTGGTGAGGGCTGGTCCGTGCGCCTGGCCAATGCTCACCGGGGAGCCCCATCCGTGCACAATTCATTGGTGTAATTGGGCGTCAATTATTGAGGACCTCAAATTGACTGGCTCCCATCTCAAATTTTGCTCTCTCATTGATGAGAGGACCACTACCACCACAGACTTTGTGTAAACACCTCCGTAGTAAAGTTACTACGTTATGTAGATCTTACATCACTAGCTTAACTGGGTAATAAGTATTGGGTAAGAAGAAGTATACATTATGAGTACTTGGAGAAAGTTAGACTTAGTGTGAGTATTGAGTAACTGTTTGAGCATAGAAGTTTCAGTAGTGTCATAAATTGTGAGAAACAAAACATGAAATAATGTGAAATTTCCCCAAAATACATACAAATGAATCATTATGAAGAGGAAATACATATAGTTTACATGTAAAAATGAAGATTTGTCTTTAGATTTACTTTTACAAGTTACTTGTTTTTTTACTCAAATAAGAGTACAGAGATACGTAAGGGATAATGCATGGCGAGGTGTCCATTATATCAGAAATAACTGGACGCCGCGGAGTCCAGTTATTCTGATAATGGTCCGGCTAACTGAAACTGTTCATTGGGGCCTGTTTGCTTATTTTTTTTAAGTCCTGGGCAGGAGTTATTTCACTTTTTAATCAGTTTTACCTGAAACTAGTTCCAGCTCAATGATATAGAGTGATATAGAACGTGATTTACCAATTTAACTGTTTCCGGGCTAGGTGTACATTATCACTTTTTAACGGACACCTTCCAGCCAATCAGAATCGAGTATTCACACCATGGTATAATTCATTTTAATATTACTCAAGTAGAAATAATAAGTCCAATCCAATCCAGCTCTATTTATAATGCACTTTAAAAACAACATGGTTGACCACAGTGTAGTACACACATCATCAAAACGACACAACTAAGTGATTCAAAAAGATTGCAAAATAAACTCGGTTCAATAAATTGAACAATAAAAACAGCTGAAAATGAACTTAAGACAATTAATCAATGTAAGTTCAAAGCTGAAGAAAAAAGGTATGTTTTCAGCTGAGATTTAAAAATTGTAAGTGACTCGGCCTGTCTAAGGTACAAAGTAGGGCTGAAGGATATATCGTTATCGTATCGATATCGAGAGATGAACATTCAAGATATTAATATTGAACACGGTTCGGCACGGTAGTACAGCGGTTAGCGCTCTCGCTTCACAGCTAGAAGGTCCGGGTTCGATTCCCGCCAGGGCCTTTCTGTGTGGAGTTTGCATGTTCCCCCCGTGTCTGCATAGGTTTCCTCCGGGTACTCCGGTTTCCCCTATCACTAAAAACATGTACAATAGGCCAGGATGAATGAGAGTGTGTTTGAGAGAGCACATGGGGGACGACGGATGGAAATTAGCCCAAGGCTACAATCTGGTGTGGCTTGTTCATTAACTTGCACTGTCCCTACCAAATAAAAACCAATAACCAACAAGCAACGATATATCGTCATCATATTGATATCGAGATATGAACATTCATATATATAGCACTATAGCACTTGCAGGGGGGGCTTCAAGCTAAAAAGGTTGGGAACCACTGCTTTATATAGGGACGGCAATTCAATATCATATCAACCAGAGAAGGAATTTTGCTTTTTACCAGATTAGTTGTTTCTTCAAAGAGGAAAGGCTTTTGACGCCACACGCCACACACCACACCCCCAAATCCCCCCTCACTACACCACACCCACACCCTCCAAATGTTTATCTTATGCACAGTCATCCAACTCATATAAAATGTACCCACATTTGCAAACTGCTCCTGAGATAAAACCACAGAAGACAGAGTTTCTGTGGAACATTTGTATTGATTTTCAATGGGATGACAGCATTTTGTTCATTTTAGTGTGGCTCTACAGAAACATTTAAAAACTGTTAAAAACAAGGTTACTACCATTGTATGACCAACCCTTAGGGCAAATGAACAAATGAAGCTCATTCAATCTGGATCACATTTATAAAGGTTATACAAGTATTACTGACTCTGCAAGAGCAAAAATGAGGAGTTAAGAATGCATTTTGGCTCATAAAGAGTTAAAAAATATAAAAATAGATAGACAGATAGTTGGTATGTATGTGTCAAGCAGACATAGATCTATGAGTCTGAGTTTTTAAAGTGTGAAAAAATATGAAAGTATAGTGATTTTATAGCTGTTAAAGGTAGAGGCCCGTTTTGGTCCTTAGGGTGCTAAGTGTGATTTTTTTATGAAAATCTGTTACTACAGAAAAACAAAAAACCTGTAAAAAATAATTTTACCACTAAACTTTGACCCATCTCAAGGCCTAATAAAACTAAACACCTCATTCAATTTGGAATGCATTTAAAAAGTTTTCCTGTTTAGGTATCACAAATACTTGCATGACAGTGAACTTTTGTGTGCATTTTGGCCAATAAAGGGTTAAAAAAATTTTTTAAAAGTACAAATATTTGGTATGTATGTGTCAAGCAGAAGTAGTTCTATGATTCTGAGTTTTTAAAGTAGAAAAATATATGAAAGTACAACAATTTTATGGATGTTGAAAGTAGAGGCCACGTTTTGGGCCTTAAGTGTGATTTTTTTCAGCCCCAGCTCTGGGAAGCTAATGTAAAAAAACTGAAATAGCCAAAATGAACTTCTCCAAAAATGATTATCCTGAGGGAAATTTGAGGAACATCCACTGAACACAGAAAAAATGCCATAAAAATGAAGTCCCTAGGGTGGTGTGAGGGTTAAAAGACGAACATCCTGTACTTCTGAGAGGCGCAGTTTCGATGCCGTCCAGGAGGTGGCAGCAACAGCTTCACACCACTACCAAACCGAGGAAGAAGAAACGTCAACCAATGGGAACTCGTCCTGCAGGAGCGCGAACCTTGAGACAGGAAGTGGTTTGTTGTTTACTTTTTGCACTAAATCTAGTTCCCTCTTGTTTTTGTGATTAGGTCCATTTGAATTTTATCCGGCACAGACTATGTCTTTTGCTGATTCGGCCAACATCACACTGTTCGGAAAAGGTGACACTTTACACCAGCAAGGTAGGATTATTGTGTTTGTTTTCAAAATGCGGTTCACGACAAGTTGATCAATACCAGATGAAATATATATACATACTCACTACGTCGTACTCAAATTCTGTTAATGAGTTTAAACACAGTCACACGCACAGAAGTTCCCTTTGATTGTAATAACATTCTAAAGTTCTTTAATTCCGGGGCCAAGCCACATGACACAAAAACTGGCACGAAGGTAAATGTTCCCTATGTATATCTGCCAGGTCCAGGGTCCACTGTCCACCCTTGGAGACATTAGTGACACCAACATCATTTTAGTTTAACCGTTAATAAAGATACTCTGGAAAAATAATCCATATTCAATGCTTTTAAAAATGACATCTCCTGGGTTGGGATTCACTGCATAATAGCTTTTATATATTCGACATTATTCAATCAAACAGGTGAAATCGTTGAAAGGGCTTTAAGCCACAACATCACGAGTCTGTTTCCTTTTGGACCTAAAAGAGCCAATTCTTGCTCTCCAAAAACAAATAAACAATATTCTTCTTTGTAATCAGTCACCAAAGATCTGCAGAACAGGGTTGAAGAGTTGACTCTAAAACCATTAGGCTCAACGTTAGTAAAACGTATGTTTTGTTATTTCTTTAAAAAAAAAAGAATCATAGCCTTTTGCTGAAATTACAACTTCAGATTCTACAACACCAGCCCAGCTTGTTGTTTTCTCTTGCATGCTGTGACCTTTTCTTCAACTTCTTTTCCACAGTTCTTGCCTCATTTCCACTGTGTGACCTCACCGAGGAAGATCTGAGCCAAAACCCTCAGTTCTGTAAACTCCTGGTCACTTTGGCCCAACATGTGGACTCCACAGGGCTAACACTGTCACTCAAGACTGAGCTGGACAAGGTGAGGTATAACACACCTACCCAATTTTTAGTACCACTCTATATATAAAATTTATGTTTTCTTGAATATACCGTGAGTTCAGAAAGTACTCCTATCCCTATGTGGTTATGTTGAAGTCTAGAAGGAAAAATAATACTTTTTCTATTATTTTACACTCAGGTGTACATGTATCATGGATAATGAGTGGATTTGACCACTGATTAAAGATTTTATGAATGTTCGTGAATCATAAATAGTAATCCGTGTAGACTTTTACAAAGTTTTAACCAAGAAGAAAATAAATGTATATTATTGTAACATCAGAGTGATTCATAATTTTGGGATCACTCAACCTTTTTAGAGCGGCGGGACACTTCAAGAGCTTGTACCAAATATCCCCCCAAAAAATGTATGTGGATACTTCATTAACTATGCTTTTAAACAAAATCAAGGCCTTAAATGTCATGAAAAAGCATTACATTGAATTCAAACTGGCATTAAATCTAAATTTGTTTGAAAATGATAAATTCTGACATTGCTCAACAATTTTTGACTGTGTAAGTTGTCTAAGTGGCCATACCGCCTTTGCTATGCCCAATCCCGTCAGACCTTGGAAGCTAAGCAGGGAAGGGCCTGGTCAGTACTTGGATGGGAGACCGTTTGGTAACACCAGGAAGCCTAGCGAATGTAGAGAGTGAGTGAGTGGTTGGTGGTGGTGGGAGGGGCCGATGGCGCAGACTGGTTGCCTCGCTTCTGTCAGTCTACCCCAGGGCAGCTGTGGCTACAATAGTAGCTTACTACCACCACGTATGGAGTTTAGTTTAGTTTAGTTTAGTTTAGGAGTGAATGAATAGTGCAATGTAATGCGTCTTTGAGTATCCAGAAAGGCGCGCTATATAAAACCGATGCATTATTAAGCTGATCAAAAATACCAAAATGATGGTTCAAAACATATTCAGTTTCAGTTTTGGCTGTTTTTGCTCAAATGTTTTCTGTTTTATCCAATTCTCTTTCCCTGTTTGATGAAATGTTTGCAAATCTTAAGAAATTAAATGGCCACAATCTTTTTCTGTGTTTGTGGCATTAAATTGTAGTGTGGGCATTAAAAATGCCAATAAAAAGCATTACATTTGACTTGCTTTCATTCTGAAGAAAGTGCACTGTTGCATTTGTAAAACAAGTCCCTCTGGGCATTGGGTTGGTGATACCTGAGCTTTACAATTGAAGAAGAGTATATGATTTTAGTATCGGACTTGAAACTTGACCTGAAAGCTTTCTGAGCCCACTAAGATTACACCAAGATGATTCAGTGTAATCATTTGTGGTGAAATAACTAAAACACAGTGTATAGAGTAGGGCTGGGCGATATGGGCCAAAAGTCAAATCCCGATATATTTAGGTTGAATATCGATATACGATATATATCCCGATATTTTTTCCGCAAAGTGAGAGCTGTGAAATGAAATGTTAAGTCAAAGCCAAATACGAGTAGTTTTATTGAAAACTCACTATAAAATGTAAACATAAACACTGTATAACAATTAAACAAAAAAAATATCTTACATAAAAATAGCCTATCAAATTAAATAGGTCAATCTTTTTCTGAGGGCAGCATTTATATATATAAAGAGATAACAAAATAAAGTGCTCAGTTTAAGTTAAACATCAACATTGTTTTTAAACATCAGCTTAAGATTACCTGTTTCTTTTTGGTAGCTTATCTGAATTTGAACTACTGTATTATCGATAAATACAATATGGTTTAATTCCATATCATTTTAAAATATATTGATATATCTTAAATATATATCGTCTAGCCCTAGTATAGAGTGAGTCATGATAGAGCACAAGATAAACCCTGGTTTGGTGCTATGACGTGATCACGATCACACAGTCTATAGAGAGAAACTTCCCTGCTATGTGCAGACCTCATTGTTACATAATATAACATTGAAATCCTCATATCCAGGCTGAGCAGAAGCTGCAGAGCCACAGGCGGAACTGGCTCCGTTCACAAGGTCTGTTCCAAGCTTTGAAGGAGATGATCCAGGAGCACTGTGTGAGGAAGCACTACTCCACCGTCCCGCCTGACCAGAACATGGTACATCAAATATACTGTACACCCAACAAAGGAGTCTTTAACCACTTATTTCATTTCATCTTCTGTCCTCTGTGCAGTTCTATGAGACGATGGAGAAGTGTCTTCTGGTAGTTCAGTGCGTCCGAATGTTGGATCCAAGCAGTACGACGGACAAGGAGCAGCCTAATATCCTGGGCCTGGAGCCTCAACAAGTGCTGCAGCTCATGCCTTTAGAGAAAGTAAGACACATGATCAAATGTTGTATTATCTGTCGGTATGTGGCGTCTTTGTATGCTGTAATATGTGCTTGTTAATGGAATCTTCTTCCCTCCAAGATAGTACTCTTTCAGAAACCACAGAATCACAAACATTTGAAGATGAATAGTGTTTGTTGATGAGTAATTGTCCTTATATGTGAGCAGAGTCGGGTTGAGTTGCTAAAATATATACTCGAGAAAGAATAACATTACTATAAGACAGAGGTCACTAAACGGCGGACCTCGGACCCATGCGCCAGCCCATCCGGACCCGAACCTTGGATCCGAACTTTGGACCCGACCCAAATCCCCTTAGACGAGCGGCTGCGTGTGCGCTCCCTCTCCCTCTCTCTCCCTCTTCCTCTCTCTCCCTCTCTCTCTCTCTCTCTCTTTCTCTGACTGCACCAGAGCGGTAAACTCAGCCCAGATGAACAGAAAGAGAAAGTCCTTCATCTTGGCTCCATGATACTTTTTAAATTTGTAGAAATGGTTTTGGAATGACTGAAATACGGCTCGCTAAAAAAAAAAAAAAAAAAAAAAAAAAAAAAAAACAGAGGACGCCCTAATTAAATATGCACGCGCGATCGTATTGCGCAAATAGCGCGGCTGTTTCTCGATCGGCAGCAAGCAGGTCAGAACCCGGACTAAACCTGGACAAACCTGGACTAAACCTGGACTAAGCCAGGACTAAACCTGGTCTGAACCAGCAGGTCTCAGTGTGTTGAACTGAGCCAAGAAACACATCACTGACATATTATGTGCACGTTGTGTATAATAGACGCTATGCATTCTGCTATTTAGGAGCCAAAACTTATTTTTAGAGCAAAAAAACAATAACAGGATTCAATTGATTACATTATTTTCAAATCACAGTAATAGATTTAATAGAGGCTTAAAAATCCTCATATAACCGTGAATTAACCCCGTATGTTCCGGACCTTTGCTTGACAATTTTTTTTCATTTCAGACCTTGGTGAAATTTAATTCGTGACCCCTGCTATAAGACAATGGCGGTGATGTAATTTCACTAAGAAATGTTAAAAAAAAAAAAAAATTCTAAAGAATGTACCATAAAAACTACCGGTATTTTACTCAAGTAGACTTCAAAAAGTAAATGCACTAAATATAAGTGATTACTACACACCTCTACAGATAAAAGTTTGTGAATAATAAAGTCCTAAGTGTTTCATATTTGGTTTCTTGTCACTGACTCATGTTCTTTGTAGAATGTGCAGAGAATGCAGCGTGGTTTACCCAAAGAGCTGGAGAAACATCTCAAGAAGAAATGCCTGAGTCTCCTCTGTTACTGTCATCCTGAATGGGGTATTGTGCGATTTTCGTCGTAATAACCTTTCCTCATCTGCTGCAGCTAACACTGTTCCGTTGTATCTTGTAGAAAATGACAGCGAGAACCTCAAATGTACTAAACTGTCGCACCTGGCTGCACAAGTGGACAAAGACAAGAAGAGAACAGAGAGTCTGAAGGAGAGCATTCTGGAGAAAACCGTTCTGCTGCAGAGGCAGACTCGGCTTTATCTCTCGGTGAGTGGTAGAAGGGTGCAGGGGGATGCATGATATTAGGAAAATATATACGAGAACTAGATGCATGTTTTGTTGTTGAAGGATATTGCGCGGCCTAAATTGCGATTTAGATCAAGTGGGGAAAAGCAAATCCAGACAGGATTTTTAGCTTCTAACCAGCCTCACATTAAATACCTCCGCATAAAATGTTTGACCTTCCAAGTGCGCGCCGCTGTTACGGGCCAACCTGAGCAGCATGTCTGGAGGGAAGGGAAACTAGAAAAGACAGAGGAACGCTTTGCACAGACTGGGAGAACCAGTCAAGATCAAATAATAGCCACACTGCGTAACATTTCACCCTATAGATAGAGTAAGATACAAGCATGTACAGTATTCTACTATAGATATTTTAATCATTGAAAAACATCTAGAAAATGACCAAACAAATGTGTCTTCACTGTGAGTGGCTCACCTCGCCTAAGACCTGACTGTAACTTTACTGGGGGCGGGACGTCTCCAGCTCGTCTCCATGGAGATGTTAACTAAAGGCAACCGGATATGAGATTTAAATGGGTCCTCATCCAATTCCAGTCTTTGATTACCCACTGCACAAATAGCATTTTCTGTGCCTTGCTTGTCATTGGGAGCATGTTTTGTTTTGCTGGCAACGTTATAATCCAAAATGTTACGCAGTGTGCCTTTTAAAGTCAGGACTAAACCGGGCCTAAAATGGTCTACAATTGACCGAAAGCAATTTTTTATGGCTCTCAGGCTTTTCGTTGATTTGACACACATTGCCTTAGACTTACTACATGTTTCATAATTATAACATTAATTATAGCCTTAAAAATATTTTTTATTGTGGAAAAAGACCTGGTTTGTCCAAGCCTAAAAATAGGTGTAAGGCACTGGTTAAAACTCTGCTGAACGCACTCAAGTGTAAATTATGACTAATCTGGGTGTAACTGTAAACCATGTCTAAACCAGAAAAAACTAACTTAATTTTATTTATGCTTTAGTAATAAATTTATCTCTAATGAAAGTGAATCAAGTCTAAAATTGCAGATGACCCTGAGTACCACCTGAAGTAAGTTAAGTACATAAAAGTCAAACTATCCATCGGTTTAATTTCTGCCATTTACTCACAGTGGAATGAGTTACTCTGAAGTAACACTAAAGTTAATACTTACATTTCATTATTATTACTTATACTCAAATGGAAGTAAAAGGAAAAACAACAAAAACTGTGCAATTAAAAAATACAGTTACTTAAAAAAGTTACTTGAGTGCCTCTGACTAAATGGAATATCAGTCTGCTGTTAGAAGTGACTGTTAGGAGAGGCAATCTGAGCGATGAAATGATCAGCGATGCAGTGCAGATGATCATCACCATAAGACGATGGAGTCACGCATTTGTGCTCTTTCGAAGGAGGAAGACTGAATAGGCAGAATTGCAATGAAACAAAAAAACGTCATGCAAAAATCTTTAAAAAATACGGCGACTTTTTTAATAATGAATGCTTTATTAAACCTAGGAGCTGATCAAGTGCATTAAGCTTCTGCAGACTTTGATCCTGGATCACAGGCTGAAGATCCAGACCGATCTGGACAAAAAGAAGTTGGATTATTTTGAAGGCAAATGTGAACTGGTGGTCCAGAAGATCAAGTACGAGCCTATTGTTAAATTTCCTTAACATGCACATCAGAAAGTCTCAGACAAATTATAACTGTTGTTGAACTATATCTCATTTAGGTCTGAGCTGGTTGACGTTCAGCTGGACACTTACACACCAGACGCCATATCTGCCCACAGAAAAATAAGGTACCCATGTTTAGACTGCCATTCTATTTTACGTAAGAAAAAGGCCCTACGGGGTTATCAGCATGACAATTTATTGAGATACATTCAGTAACAATATTACACTTTGAAATTTTGTTGAAAAATTGTGACAAAATATTTATTTAGCATCCATCATTGTTCTCAAAATGCATGAGTTTTGCCTTCTGCAATCATGCACTCGTTTTTGTTCCAGAGAGAAACTGGAATCAGAGTTCAAGTCCTGTCAGGAGGAGAAGCAGCACGTGGAGTTAAAACTTGCCTCCTTCGAGCTCTTGGGAAAGGAGTTCCAGGCTCTGGCCGAAGAGTACGGCAAATTACGACAGCAGATTGAAATGAAAAACTGGGCACTGAAGGAGTTCACTCAGTACAAAAACAAGTGAAGAATTCTACACGTACCGTATTAACTATTATGCATTTTGACATCACTGCAGCCCGGTTTTTGAGAAAGACTCTTTGATAACACAACATTATATAGAGCTCAGTTTAACAAGTAAGAATGGGGTTATTAAATATTGTGTTCCATTACTGCACAAAATTGTGTAAGTAAGACACAATTTGTGTGCCAAATTCCTGAAAATGACCCAATGAACTATGTGCTACAAAGGTGCTAAGTTTTGGAGTAAATAGTTTGTAAATACACTATTGCTTGAAATGTTTGATTATTTGTGTAATTACTTTTGCAGAACCACAAGATGGCGGTATATTCTATGTTTGCAAGACTATGTTTGCAATAAATAAAATGCAAGATAAGAATATTTAATTGGGACTGCATTTATGACTGAAATAGTTAATATTTCTTATAATATGGATTTCTGCCAGTTTTTCAATTTCAGTTTCCATTCACAACTTGGTTCCGTTAAGTAAATACAAACAAATCAGGTACAGTGTAAAAATTTCACAAAGGCACATCTTATAAAACAAATAAGTAAAAAGAAGGAACATGGGGCATGTTATATATTGACAAAGAAAATGGAGCAAAATTATTATATGAGATGGCCTTTAAAAGAAGCCAATTTCTCAGCATTCTTGGTGTTAATCAGTAATAAAGAGTTAAAACAGTTTCAGCTCATTTCTCCAATGAGTAGTTAGATTTTGTCTTGGGGAAAAAATTACATTTATGTATGTAATGTTTACTTAATAAAACATTGTTAATTATTATTATGAAAAATACAACATTTTATGTCATTAATTGTTAAATTAATAATCTGAATTCCTTTGGAGACAATCCATTGTTGAAGTTCCAGCCAAAATCACACAAACAGAAAAGGTGATCCAAATCTTTGTGTTAATTTTCACAGAAGCTACAATTGTCAACATCCATCTCTGTTTTAAGAAATAAGTTAGTTGGGTGACTCTTATTAATATTTTTAAAATTTGTATTTCTTTCATCTTTGGCGGGACTGGGAATGTTAAAGTGCATGATAGGCTTTAATTATTTTCAAAATATTGACTTATTTCAAAGGATAACATCAGTTGCAATTTCATCAGTTACATAATCTTTTTTTTAATTAGATTTTTTAAGCTGCTGACAGGAGGTGACTATCTGTCACCTCCTGTGAGGTGCTAAAGTTCTAGAGCCATTCGACTCATTTCCCACCTCCTTAACATGGTTGCACGACAACAGTTTAAAATGGTTGTCCTTCATCTATGTCACTTCCTGTCGGTGTCCAATAAGGAAGAGAAACTATAAACATGGCCAAATTAAAGAAAGCTGGGTACAATCTTTAGCAAGGTCTAAAATATAACTGTTTCCTATGTTTTAGCACACATTATGTCTAATGTGCCATATACACATTAAGTATTTACATCTAATCTTTTTAATATCTCCATTCTAAATTTTTGAGAGCGCTTGTATGACAGTTTAGTAAACAGTTTCTTATAAACTTGTTACATTTGTAACTCCGAAAATCAATACAATGTAATACAATGTAAAGTTGCACACCGGTATATTATATCCTGGGTGGGTTCAGTTCAAAGATTCATTCGATTCAGTCAGACAGACTAACATCTTTTTTATTTAGTAATGTACATACAGTGATATGCGGACATTATATAAAAAAATAAGACATACAGAGGTAAATAAACGTAACAGTGATAAAGCCATTTACAGTAAAATAAGAGGTCTATGGAATGGATACAGCAATAACAGAGGAGTGGCACCTCTCACTTCCATCCCTCTCTGCGCTCTCGTGCCCCGCCCTCGTGCGTGGAGCTCGCGAACCTCTGGCTGCCTCCTCCTCCTCCTCCTCGCGCCGCCCCCTCCTTCAGCACGAGCCTCCGCATCTGGACTCCCCTGGTCTGTGTCTGCTGCTGTCACCGCCACCCACCAGCCCGTGTGCTAAACGCGGCATGCTCCTCTCCACCACACCTGTCCGGACGCTTCTTTGGATCATTTTAACCTGGGCGACGCTATGTCGGAGGTTCGCAAATTCACCAAGAGGCTGAGCAAGCCTGGGACCGCGGCCGAGGTCAGGCAGAGCGTGTTGGAGGCTGTGAGGAGCACCGTGGAGCTCGTGGTGAGGATGCTATTCAGTGGCGCTCATTTTTTGGCTAATATTTAAAGCTATTTTTTTAATAGTTGTCGAGTAAACTCCAAATTGTCGTTTATTTCACCCTTTTTGATATGTCTGAAATAAATGTATAACATACTACTATATTATTATTGTTGAATTTGAACACTTCTTTTACTTAATTCTCAATTTGAAAGCATAGCCACGTTTCTTTCATTGTAATACAGCTCTCTTTAAAAGCTTTTACCATAGAACTAAAGCACAATGGAAAACCATGCTTTATACATCGGATATAACCATGTCAATGTAGCCTATGTCGTCTAGGTAATTATAAGGTGCCCTAACCGCTAGGTCCCATATGCTTACTGGGTTTTGCCATTTCCCACCGTTATAGTACAGTGGTGTAAATGAGCGGACGGGTTTCCAGTCTCCTCTGCGGGTTCTTTTGTGTGTCTTGGCCGTGCAGGAGCAGTGCCAGTTGGACAGCTGCAGTCAGCATGCATGGCTCCCCTGTCCTCGCCTTGGAGCTATGCATGCCGTTTTAATTCCCTCCAAAGAGCCACATTGTGTAATTAGCTGCATGCCTAAATAGTCGGGCATGGTGGCTAAGAATGGTTGACTATTCATTAATGGGTATTACAATAGCATTGCTGGTTGTCATAAGCTTGGATTGACTGCAGTAATAAGGAATTAAGCGCAGTGGCTTGTGTTAGAATGTGCTGATGTAGCATTTGGTCAATTAAATTAGCTCTCTGTCCAAATCGTTGTCATGACTTTGTTGTAAAGCAGAGTTTTCCAACCAAGGATACTTGGATCGATACAGGGGCACTCAGCAGGGGGTACTTGGATTTTTCTTTTTTTTCTTTTTTTGAACAAAGTTGGAAATGAGCTGTCATAGTGATGAAATTTATGGCGTGAATGTTCTTGGTTGGTTTTGGACATGATAAAAATTAGAACGTGCAGCACCCAGCAATAGCTGCCACAGTGAATAGTAATAGAGTAGTTATAGAGTTACCCAATTCTGCTAATGCGACTTTTTTGAGCTTTTAACTTTATAAATCTGTGTGCCCTCTCATGACAAACATATGCCTAGAGTTTTATTGTATTACATTCTACATGTTTGAGGAATATCTTGCATAGTTTGTGTACTTTTCAAGATCCAGACAGCGTCACCTGACTTGTTCTGATCTTTTCAGCTCTCACATGGCTCCCACTATAAATCTGCAATATTGATATTATATTATTGACATCACTGGTCCGAGCCACCATTTAGGAACCATCGCTTTGAAGACTTTATCTTTGAGTCTTATTTAGAGCTGGGCGATATTGACAAAAATTAATATCTTAAAATTTTTAGGGACGATGATGTGCAAACATGTGCTGCAATCATCTTCAAGGCACAGGGCACTTTCCCATTTAATTTATTTCCAATTCAATTTTTTTTTCCATTTCCCCCAATTTCCTCCCCCAATTTTTTGCCCAATTTCCCCCTACCCTTTCCCCACTTTTTCCTCGATTTTTGTCAATTTTTTTCCGATTCCCTCCCAGTTTTCGATATTGTAAATGATATATTGTCCACCTCTAGTCTTATTGTTGTGACATAACATCCCCCACTCTCCTGTTTTAAGAATAAGCTGGTAGCGAAGCCGGTGCTCCCCTCAGGCGCCTAGTCTTATGATGATCATCTCCAAACTATGACGCATTAGGCCTTGCAAGCAGAGCAATCCTGTGGTGGGTCTCATTTTTCCACAAAGCTACATGTGTCCGTGTTTTCGTTAGAGCCACGTGGAGCTGTGCTTCTTCTTTTAGCATGTCCAGAGCGGCAGGTTTAGGAGACAAGAACGGAAATGAAGAACAAGTGGTGTTTTGTTGGGACTGCGTGGCCGGCCGCGCATATGGGAATTCCCTCGGGCATGCTGCGACCAGGCTTCTGCAGTGTGTCTTCATCTCCTTATTGAAGACATGTTTCCAAGGAAATTGTCTGCCTCAACTCCAAGGTCATGGAGTTGAGGCAAAAAGACGTTTGGATCAGTGTGAGGCTGGATGATCCATCTCAGTCAAGCTGAAATCACAATATGGATGGTCGCAATTAACATTACGCAAGACCTGCAATTATTTATATCATTATATGATTAGGGCTTGGATGACACAACACACAATAATAATATTTGTATTGTGTTATAAGGAGCATATTGCATGTGGGGTTATGAGGAAGACACAAACAGTACTAAAATTTGTCACAAACTATCCCAAAACAATGCATTGTCCCAGCGCTAATAATGCAAACAATGGAAGAATACCCCATCTCGACCTAACCATGCGATGTTATTATGCATAAAACTGGAAAATCCTGTAGTTAAAGCTACTCTACGCCACTGCATTTTTTCGGACCCGCATGGTTGCATTCCCACATTGCATTGCTAGATGCGCCACCTTCGCTTTGTACCGCATAAGAAGACCAGCACTGCACCTCCCCCACCTCACAGGACACCCCCCACCACACACCTCACCCTCACCTGCCCCTCACCACGTAAACACAAACATGTGCAGAGATCGCAAATGTTTGAAGCAGCAGAAGTTAGCGGCTAACACAGAGTTTAGCATTAGGCTACGACAGAAGCTTACAAAAAGATCGTAAACTGACAAACATCTGACTGACCTGCTCTGATGCAGCTGAAACCCTCATGAAATGTCCGTTTGTTTAATAATCCAATATCTACACTTGTTTTGCACAAAAGTAAAATATAGTAAATGACCTCCTTAATGTCTAGATTTTCCAAACAGACCCTATTTCTCATTTAGACTGGTTTCATGATTACTTTTTTTTTCTGTATACCACAACAAAGTAATGAAGTACACATTCCAAAATAATCTCTGATAAAGCACAGTATTTTTCATTGAATGGTTTAGATGCAAACGTTACATACAGTAATATGGTAATTAGCATAAGTAATCTTTGCAGCTGAATGTTGGATGGTTTTAGTTTGCACTGGCATGGAGACATCATGGAGATGGGTCCCCGGCCGTCGCCCACTGCTCCTTACGGGTTGCCTCAGACAAATTTCCCTACGGGGACAATAAAATATACAAACAAAACAAAATGTATTTCAGACTTGTGACTGAGTGGTAAAGCGGTAGTGTAAATGCAGTCCTCATACTATATTTGTCATATCATATCAGTTAACTGTAACATATACTGTTGCCCATGCCCAATACATGCTCGTGTGCAACAAATGCAAAGTACACGTGTTAAACCACAGTCTCTGAACAACAGCTTTCACATGAAGCAGACTAAAGCTGTGTTTATCAAACTAAAATCTGTTTCTGCTGCACACTGCTTTGTCTTGTGGCAGATAAGTGTCCTCCCAATCTTACTCAGCTCTTTCCATCATTGAAAGTCTGAGTGATTTGCACAGACTGAAGCACATAGCAAGGTCAGCAGAAGGATTTTCTCTGCTGTACATCTATAAACGCCTTCCTGCACGTTACAGAGGGCTGTGGCGCTGTGATAACACACACCTGGCCTACATCTGCTGCGGCCAGGGGACACACACATCTGGAAATGTAAAACTCAGTCTCCCCCCCCCCTCCGTCATTGCCCCGTTTCCCCGGAGACGCAGGACAAGCCTTGTTCTAGAGGAGAAAGTGTGAGACATCGCGCCGTCATCAACAAAAGAACGCCCCGAATTGGCTCGTGGCCTAAGAGTTTGTGACAGGGTTGTGTAGGCTCTGGCTCTCTAAAAGCAGAAGTGATGTTTCCGTCTTCACGCGGGAGTAATGCGATGAAGGCGGTGGCTGGGCGCTGCTGCGGTCGGGGGGGCTGCACATGACAGGAAGTACAGGCGCTGTTGTAAAGCTTAGTGTAATGCCTTGAGCAGACTGCAGAAAGCTCTTGTGTTTCTGTAAGAACTAAGCTGCTGAGCGACAACTCTCCACAAGTGTTTACATTACTTACTTTCTGCAAAATGGCTCCCACAATAACAAGTTAAAGGTCCTATTTACAGTTTTTTCTAAACTTGTTTTTTTACATGTTCAAAGTGGTATCTCAGGCTTCATGTATAAAAATGCAAACAGAAAGTGGCAAAAGTAATTCAGTCTTAATTTTATGACCATGCAAAACGCCGGGACCTGAGAAGTTAAAGACATTTTTCTGGTAGTGTATTGTAATTCTTTTCGACCCTCGCTGTATTGTAAAAGCAGACATTTGTGCATCTAATTATAAAGCATTTTCATCCATTGTGAACCAGCAGTGTTGTTATTAGTATAACAATGAGAGCCTGAAATGATCAGAACCTGAAATGCCATCTTCAGCTAGTGTAAATTTAAACCCAGAAGTAGCTCCGCTTTGCTCTCTGGAAGCTGTGAAATGTTCTCACAAACTCATCTCCGAGAAGAATCAGGATGTTGAGAATACGATAGAAAAGTTTGGAATAAGTTGTATCAGTTATATTTCACAATCCTCCTTTGTCATGGGTCAGGAAAGTAATAGATACTGGCAGGGCCTTTAAACTTTTATTTGACCCCTAGGTTTTATTAGACAAAACTGTATTCAACATTTGTACTGGGAGTTTTCAAGCATTAAAGTCATTGAAGCACATGCAGAAAAATCATTCATATATGTTCTTGCCTTGACAAATGACAGTCTAAGTTGTTAAAACATTCTTTGTAGCAGTGACTTCCTTCTAAACTAAAGTGCGTTGGAACATATCAACCCCTTCATTAAATACCATTGAGGTGTGGAAAATCCAAAGTTCTGGCATCCTCTCCCCTTCTACAGCGCTACAGGTGGAAAATGGAACAGCTCTGAATGGAAAAATATCACAAGATGGACTCAATCATTAGTGCTAAAAAACAAAATGTTCTGTCTTTTCTTTTACTTTTGGCCAAATGCTCTTTTATCGCTCAGCCAAGATTTCTCATCTAATCCATTCATCACCATCTTGTGTGCTTAGCCAAGGCTTAAAGAGGCACTTTCAGGGAATTAAATCAGCTTCTGCGCCACTGGTTTAAATTTTTTTTTTTTTTTTGTAGCTTGTGATCACATCTTGACCTAGTTGTGATGGGACATTTTTTTTAATTTCATATCATCATGTACTTCTCTCTGAAACAGGAAGCGGGGATCTGGCGCTTGCCATGTGATGGAGTTTACAGATTGCAAAATTGTCGTTGGGTCATGTTTACCATTTTCTCTTCATAAACCTTTGCAGCAGAATTCTTTTGTGATTTTCCGTGTTGTTGATGTTTCTGACGATCATTTTGGCTCAAACAACCCACATTCAGTGTTTCCCAGCTCTGTGACTTTCCTCTGAACTTTTGTGGCTTCTGAGTTGGTGGTTTCCATTCGTTTGAGCTTTTTGCAATTTTGTTAAAGCGGCAGTAGCTTCATTTGTTTTGGTCAATACTAACTGTCCCCCAGCATCCACTTCAGACTTTGCCCAATGAACAAAAAGGGGATTTTAATCATGAAATGAGTTGTGGTTTTGTTGAAACGTGAATAAAACAAACGTAGTTGCATCATAATGAGTTCCGCCTTTTTTGTTGAGAGAGGTTCTTGAGGAAGTAGAGAAGGTTCAAGTTTATTCGTTGTATGCAAAGTTTTGCCCTGGCAGTCCATACTGAAAATAATAATAATAATTTACATAAAACATCCATATGAACTCCAGTATCTACTGTGGTAAAACCAAAAATTACATCAATGAGCTTTAATTATTTATGCCAATGAATCAATCTGGCTAATTAACTAGAGTGAATTCTCCCACTTGTACTTTTAAAATGATGTTGTGTTTAGAAAAGGACATTTAGAAGCGAGAGGCTGCACTGGTTAAGATTTTGAAATGACCTGGAGCGCGCTCTGCTGGTGGCAGTGGGAATGATGTGAGATATAAAAGCTTTTACTTTTAACTAACTAGCTAATTTATAGTAGCATGATGAACACACTTTGGGGGTCTTTTATAAAGACCTAACTTTTTACCATTTAAACTTGCGTGTATTGCAGAATTAGGACTCCATAATCAGATATGTCAATTAGGGCAGGGCGATGTGGCCTAAAATCAATATCACGAGATAAAAAAGAAATATCACGACAACGATATATTTGACAATGTAATGGACAATGGACAAAATACTGCAAAATCCCAGCCTTACGCCGATTGGGAAGACCATTTCATACATATTTTATTCCTTTTTTCCTCCTGTGTTTTTGCTGCTCTGAGTGGGGCTGAGTGTAACATTAGCTACAATCTCTGTCTGTGCCTGGTCCTGACTTCAATCAAAATCAGCTGGAGTGTGCATGCAATTTATATCGTGTCCACAACAATATGAATATATCGGTATAACCATAAAGCGATACAATATGGCCCAGCCCTAATGTAAATGTGAGGAAGAAAGTGAACAGGATTACTCAAAACTGCACCAATGAGGCG
Organism: Neogobius melanostomus; assembly: GCA_007210695.1. NCBI lineage: Eukaryota > Metazoa > Chordata > Actinopteri > Gobiiformes > Gobiidae > Neogobius > Neogobius melanostomus. The sequence continues at coordinate 323,745 of VHKM01000806.1, read as the reverse complement.
AAAACTACTATATAACTATATCCAGCTCTTATAGCATTAAAAGCTGTATAAAGTTTTGAGAAGATTTGTATATTGCAGACTACTTTATTGTCCCTGTTGGCCAGAGTAATTTGTCCTCTGTATCTGACCCATCCTTCAGCCAGTGCCTCAGACTGACCTCTCAGCGCCCGCTGCCTGGGGACATTTCTTAACCTAAAGATATGAAGTAATCCAGCGATGTTGAAGTGTGACCTGTGTTGTTGCGTTGTGCAGGAGCAGCCGAAGATCATCGAGCCATTGGATTATGAGAATGTGGTGTTCCAGAGGAAAGCCCAGATGCACAGCGATCCGCACCGGGACTTGCTGGTCTGCCCCGTGGACGATGTGTCGGTGAGTCACAGTCAGGGCACAGTAGGAGCCCTAATGATATAAGCCGGGATTTTTAAACTGCATTACACGGTTTCATGCTTCTATTGTGTTCATGAACAATGTAAATCAAGTGTGCTCTTGAGGGGTAGATGAGGCATGACCTCGAGATCCACAGCAACTAACCTGTCATCTTTACTTGACTAATTTACTATTTTAAGATGTTACGTAGTTCAAGAACTTCTAACCCAAAAGGTACACTTACAATAAAACCACTGGCTGTTTTGTCCCGCAGTGCTATATCCAAAACGTGTGTATTGAGTATTCCCATCAAAAACCACTGTCCATCCTCATCGCAGATTGAGGAGAGTAAATCCTTACTCTCCTCAGGTCACACGCTCTCCGCTCTCTTTATCACCCCGCACATGTGCTTTTGTTCTGAAGAACCTCATCCCGGGACAATCTGTTGCGAACATTACATATTATTTACTTTCTCTGCCCTGTTTGTTGTTTATCGCTCCTTCCTCGCATTGAAAAGTCCACCTTGTGTTTTTGTGCTTCCAGGAGGCACAGGTTTCCCGACAGAGGAGGACTGTCGTTCCCTCAGTGCCACAGAACGCTGAGCGAGAAGCCAGGAGTCTGTTTGCCAAAGAGGTATTTTCCCATAACACTGTTCAGTCTCTTTAAGTTATTTTTTAGGTGCTTGATGTGTTACCTTGATTGGATAATTTCCCTCTAAAGCCAATCCTATAAACACCACAATAGTAAAAATAATTTACTGTTCATGTTTTATTCTTCTTATAGAGCAGTGCTTCTCAACTGGAATGTCAAAATCCACTATGAATAAATTGTTTTTGATGAATTTTGTTTGTCAACTTTTTGATCAATGCTCAAATAAACCGATCTCTGTGAAGAAATACTGAATTATGACATTTAAGACGGTCAAACATTGACAAACTGTAAATTATATTCATCATAAGTTGAAATGAACAGATTTATTTGGGTCACGACTTAGTTGAAGTTGGGTCCTGAAGCTAAACCAGTTGAAAACCACTGAGTATAAAAAGACACCAGACCAGATGATGTGGAGTGAGTCAGACAGCTAGACCAGTCAACCAATATGCAACATACAATTTTACAGCAATACTCTATTTATTTACACTGCAATCTATCCACATAGCTCACTTGGTTGAGGTTGCACGAGTCAAACTGGTCTACATCTGTCTCTCCCTTAACAATCCATTGGCAACACTGAGAGGAAACAATAGCTACGTAACAGATGATGCGATGAAAGCATACCGCGGATATGCGGATGCCTCTTCTGACCACGGCTCTCATGACCGTGAGCAGACGGCGCTCCAACATCAGGGATCGTTCTAGGACACATGTAGAGTTACTCAGCAGCTGGCCAACAATGACACTCCTCTCTCTCACAGTAAAACTGCGTAGACTCTAGAGCCAAATGCCTGTCTGATTCTGTGTGAGATTCTTAAGGTCATCGGGTCCTTCCCTGACATCATGAGCTGGATTCAAGTGTGTTTCTGATCCAGCTCTTCCTTTTTGGCAGTGCATCAAGATGTACAACACAGACTGGCACGTCATCAACTACAAATATGAAGCCTACACTGGAGACTTCCGCATGCTGCCCACGTAAGAACTACCCAAGATTAGTCAAGTCAAACACGGAAATGAAATAACATCAACATCACACAGTCGTTATATGTTTACTTTTACTTGTTATAGAAATATTATTACTAAATTAAGTTTCCAAAGGACCAATTTGTTGAACTCTTAGTGTCTCTAACTACGCAGAGAAAGTACAGTAAATAAGTGGACTAAATTACCACCGTCCGCTGACTCCCTAAGTTCCCTTTTCACAGCAAAGGCCTGAGGACAGAAAAGCCGCCGATCCAAGTGTTCGAGATCGATGAAGACGCCAAAGATGAGGTGAGTGGAGGATACAGGGCACTCTGCCTCTCTCTGCGGAGAGGCTGAGTGGACAATTATTTATGTCCTACGAATAAAATAGCAGAAGCACAAACCCTTTAGCACAGGCTAATTCATTTTAAATAAGGACTTGGAAGCTAAAGCACTAGCTCTGTTAGTGACGGTAAAATAGGATGATGCTTTGACGTAGACTCCAGCGAGTAAATACCTAGAAATAAGTTGCTTCTCTGAGTACCACCAGATCAATGGTTATACAAAGAACTACACCAGGTGCACACTTGGGCTGAACCAAGTCTAAAATATTGACTATACTATAATTTAACATCTTTTATTTGGTCGCCATAAAACATCTCATTAATCTTTTTTTTTCTTTTTTTTAAAATGAGAGTTACTAATAGTTACATACATAGATTCATCCACAAAATCGAGAGAAATTCGGCTAAAAGTGTTGCCAAACCAATCAGAAAAACATCTGTCCAAAAATGCCAAAACACATCAACCAGTCAAACGCTTCTTCACTTAGACACCAAAATCATCCAAGTAGACCATATACAGGCTGAACAACACGGCATTTTATTTGTTCCTGTAAATTCCCAGGGTTAGTCAAAAAAGGCTGTGGTATGTTTAAAGTGGTTCTAAACAATATTAATTGTCTCAAAAATATAAATAATGTGTCTGAGCACCTCTGGAAGCCAGTGCATTAAATCATTAAAGTAAATATTTTTATGCATCCATGAACCAATGCTGAACTTGATTTGATCAGTTTTGTTGTTAACAAACAAACAAACATTCTGCATTCTGTGGGTCTAATGCTTGGCTCCCACGCTTTGCTGCAGAAGGATATCATGCGTTTGAATCTATCACCCGGAGCTCAAATATCTGGTCAAAAAGCTTGTGTAACTTGAGACTGCGTATCCGAATGTACTCAAATAAAATCGCCCCACACAAAGGAAATGAGTTCATTTGATGTAAAAAGTTATGCTTGTGTCTTTGATAGAGTTCTGGTTGCTGCATGTTTCTTGTTTCATGGTAAATAATTTGGCTACAGCAGTCAAACCCAGACTCTTAAACACCAGAAGCCTTCTCTGTTCTAAAAATAGCCCTTATTGATTCTCCTCCCCTCAGCCAGAGGCCGGATGTGCTCTAAGTGAGACCGTCAAAGAGGCTAATTGAGAGAATAAATCGTGCTGTGCTCCTCTCAGAAAACAGACGTCCTTATCATTTTATACACACAACAAGTATCAACTAGCTCTGAAATACTGCTGCTTTTAGATGATCTACATAATTCATATCTTCAGGTCTGGGACATTTTTATAGGAGTGTGTGCAGCGTGGCCTGATGGGAAAGGATACACAGAGGACAGCAGTAGATGAAAGCTGAGAGGCCGATTGGATTAGAGGAAGGAGGAGGGCACCTCTTCTGTAGCGCTGCCCCACAGCAATCACAGCACAAAGCCTTTCCATCAGTGTCATTGTCTGCCTCAGACACGTGTTAATGTAGGCTAATGTTGGAGAGGCTGAGAGCGTCGCTGACTGTTGGAGAGCTGAATACCCCTGTCTCAATGGGGTTTGATCCCAGGCAGCTGCGCTACTGTCTAGACCAGGCCATGTCATGTTTAAGCCGTGAAACCGTCTTACTTCAGTGGTGGTTATTCATTGTGCAAAATCTTAATCTAATCTAATCAATTGTCTCAGTAGAGGAGGGTCATACAGAAGGGGAAAAATGAGATGACAGTAGTTGCTGTGGATGCTTAACCACAAACCCGAAGGCTACGACTGACTTTGTATCCTGTCATTGTATCTTTGGACAAGACACTTCAGTCACTCCTCTGTCAGTCTGTTGAAAAGGAAAACACTGCTAAGTGTAACTGCTGATAATGCTGTCATAAAATAACTTTAATGTGGCCATCTGAAAAGTGTATGTGGTTCCATGCAGCACTCGATAATATTTAGGATATTGTACCAGCTATCAGGCAGATTCACAAAAGTCAGACTAACAAAACACTGCTATTAATGGCAATGATCATGCAAGTATATCTGAGCTATAATGACATTTCGAGCGTTGCCTGCCCTGCCAAACTACATGCCGAGCGTGCTCTAAGCGATTTTCTGGTTGGCGTGATTGACAGACGGGATCAACCAATTAAAGAAACACTGGATATGTGGCAGGAGCAAGCGGCAGGAAGCCTTTTCAAAAACGTTCTTTTTCACAAGGAACGCTTTCAACACTGTTTCTTGCTCCGGTTTTAGGGATTTTATGTTTTCCAAATGATTTAAAACAGACCAAAGAGCAGAAGAAAACAGCGTATCAGTCACCGCGCCGCTATCTTAAATGTTTTGGAAGAGTGCGGCGACAACTCCCGCCTCTCCGTCCGTGATTGGACCGATATGGGTACAATCTGAAATTATTGGCTGCCAGCAGCTGCCCAGGCAGTTCTTCTTTTGAACAGAAAGGAGGAACCATCTGGCTGGCCAGGCAAGCTCAAGGGTAGGGCTGTTGGTAGTGGTACACACACAAAAACTGGTACCAAAAATGGATGCCAAGTTTGATTATTTAATTATCAATCAGAGATAATGATTTAATTCTGCATACAATAGTATCGTTCAGATACCTGTACAGTGACTGAAGTCCTGTACTAAAATACCTGAAACTGCTCCTCTGCCCCACAGGACAGAAGTGAAGATTAACCTTGTTGTTGATTGTTCCAGGACACGTCCTCTCTGTGCTCCCAGAGAGGAGGCGTCATGAAGCAGGGCTGGCTGCAGAAGGCCAACATTAACAGCAGCCTGTCTGTCTCCATGAGGGTGAGTCAGCAACAGCCACAACACTCTGTTTACATCCTGACCATGCACATGTTTTACCCCGCTGACATACAACAAATCAATTCTACCATCAAACACTCCGCTCACTCATCTAGAAGTGTGAATCAGACTGAAGATTGAACGTTACTCCATTTAAATCTGGCCTCTGTCAGTCAGTGAATTTTGACCAAAGATTCTGATTTATTTCGTGTCTTAGATTAACAAAGACTTAATGATAGTTCCTTTGTCACCAATCTCCCCTTTGCTGTTTTACTGCAGGTGTTCAAAAGGCGATACTTCTACCTGTCCCAACTCCCCGATGGCTCCTACATCCTCAACTCTTACAAAGATGAAAAGAACTGCAAGGACACCAAAGGCTCCATCTACCTGGACTCGTGCATCGACGTGATTCCGGTCAGTCTGCCTCAGTGTGAAAATCACCAAACAAGTCCTTTGCTCAGTCTCTGTTGCCCTGCTCCTGGTGCTGAGGCGCATGTCCTGGATTCCAGCGAAGTAGGGGGTTCATTCAGAGCAGATTTGCCAGGGCCCGCTGTGAGCTCATGGCACACACTGGTACCTGCTTTTAGAATGTGCTCACTGCTTTTACTGGCAGGGAGAATTAAGATGAATTTAAAGATAGGCACCAATAGCTTTCATAACAGGCGCCTTACAAAATAGAAAGACAACGTAAATGGGCTTATGTGGGTGAACTAAGGTCGTCTAATTAAAGAGGACAGACATTTTCCAGTTAATACAAAGAATTTCTCTTGTAAAAAAAATGCTTGATTCATTTCTTGCTTTTAATGATTTAGAAAATTTGGCGACATCATAGATTTGTCCTTGGGCTTGGTGTTTTTAATTATGTTCTGTACAATTTTATGACATTGTTTAACCTTTAACCATGCTATAAGGTTACTTTCTCATCGCAAACAAACACCTTGTATAATTTATGCGGATTTATGTGTGTCTCCTACTCAAGAGCTCAAAGCGCTCATATTTTCAAAGTCCTTACACCCTAATTTCAGCTCTCAAATAACCTTTACTTATGAGAAAAGTTGCACCCTCACATGTAGTGAAATAACCTTTACTTATGAGAAAAGTTGCACCATCACATGTAGTGAAATAACCTTTTCGTCTTTTTTTCAATGTAGAGTCCGAAGATGCGGCGTAACTGCTTTGAGCTGAAGATGCAGGAGCGCTACAGTCACTACCTGGCTGCGGACAGCGAGGTGGAGATGGAGGAGTGGGTGATCACCCTGAAGCAGGCTCTGAACGGCAGCGAAGTGGGACCGGAGCGCAGGAACGGAGCCGATTCTGGGGACTGTGCTCTGGGTGAGTGTCTAAACCCGTCACATCTGCTTTCTGAGCTAATCCACTCTCTAGGTAATGTTACTGTAATAATAGTGAGCTTACAGAAGCACAACTTGAGGGAAGTCCAAAGCTATAAATTCTAAGCTAACTCTGAGTTATGACAGTTTAATCTCTTCCATATTGTTCATGTGATATCAATAACATATTCTGCCAAAGAGCTACATAATGTTTTATTAAGTGTCCAGTTCTACCATTCAAACTCAATATGGATTCGACCAGAAACATTTTAAATGATCTTTTACACCTGTTGGATAAGCGTCATGGATTGAGCATTTATTTAACTAGAATAGGGACAGCTGTAGCTACAGTAGTGGCTTATCACCACCGACCATGGAGTGAATAAATAATTCAGTGTAAAGGGTCTTTGAGTGTCTAAAAAAAGATTATTTACATAAAAAGATGCATCATATTATTTCTATGATATTATCTCTAATACTCAGTATGTTTTATAAATGTTTGACATCACATTGACATTTTTCATTGTGAGATTGTACATCAATAGTTTAAACAGTGAAATGGACCCCGTCTAAATTGCCAGAAGCAGCTGCGCTAATGTTGAATTCTTCTACTTTTCCCATGGTCAGCTTAGTAGCCATTGACAACAGCTTCTAACAAGAGAGGTCTATGTATTGTCCAGCCTTTAGAGAAATGGAATAGTCTTAGATCATGATACAAGCCCAGGTTGGTGTCCAACAAGACAACAGGGCATGTAAAGTTCACACGATGAGTCAGCAGAAAAGCCAATGGCCGTGGTTTGATGGTAAAAGCTGAAGCTAATCAGGAGGATGGTCTATAAAGAGCCTCCAGGGAGGCATCAGTGATTGCTGCTGCTGTGACTGATTTGCTCTTCGGCCATTTTTCAATGAACCTCTGTCCTGGCTCTTCTCAGATGACGACACCACCAGCCAGGGCAAAGGCGAGGGGCTTCTGCAGAACCTGGGGAGGAGCCTACACCCAGAACTCATGAAGGTACGGCAGCACAACACAAACATCATTCTGAGTGATGTTGAACTGTAGTTACCTGTAGTTACCTGTAGTTACCGCTACCGTGGCGGCACGGTAGCGCAGCGGTTAGTGCTCTCGCTTCACAGCTAGAAGGTCCCGGGTTCGATTCCCACCTGGACGGGGCCTTTCTGTGTGGAGTTTACATGTTCTCCCCGTGTCTGCGTAGGTTTCCTACCACCAAAAACATGTACAATAGGCCAGGATGAATGATGTGTGTGAATGTATGATGGTGGTCAGAGGGACTGTTGGTGCAGATGTGTGCAGTTGTGACAGTGCTTTGGTCAGTCTCCCCCAGGGGAAACTGAAGCTACTAACATAGCTTACCACCACCAAGTATGGAGTGAATGTAAATGCTCTCATGTAAAGCGCTTTGTGACCATGTCTGTGAAAGGCGCTATATAAATAAAGATCTTCTTCTTCTTCTTTTAACTACTTTTAATCTACACTTTCTACTACTATTGCCATTGTCGCACTGCACTGTGCCTGAAGCTTGATATTTAGTCAAATAAAGTCCATCAAGAGTGGCAATAGTGCATTGGTCCAAACTTTGTTTGGGAATTTGAAGGTCACCTGTGGCACCCCTGATGAAAAGTCAGTCCTGTTCATTAGGCTGAAAATGTACCTGAAGGATTTTAATGCGGTGCATGTAAATTTGCTGTTACCTTATTCTTGTCCTTTGACACATTCATAGTTTTTATCGTTTGTAGCTTTGACTTGACTCTTACATTTTGTTTATTGCTGAGTGGTGACGGCGATTATACATACAGGTATTAGGTATAGTAGTTAAAACAGACATTTTCAAAAACAAAAACTCCAGGAAGCATTGCTAATACTTTGCCTATCATTGGCTTTACAGTTACACTATCTCCAAATACTCCTCTTCCTTCTGGTGATGTTGTTTCCTGCGGCTGCACAGCAGAGTCTGCCCCGTAGAGGCTGTGTTGCTTTAATGTGTGTAAATTGTGCGTTCCACACAGAGACCAAAGCGCTGTGTGATGCTGCCGCTCTGCTCTTTGCCCGGGGCCTCTCAGACTCAGACTGTAGTGAGAGGGAAACCTATGGAGAGCCGTACACTCGTCTTTGACCTGAGGGTTTGATGTGTTTGTCTACGGCCTCATGTTCTCTCAGTCTGGACCCTTTTGTTTTCACTCTCTGTTTGTGTGGCTTTAGATGGTTTGCAGTTGCCGTACAATAACTAAAAATTCACTAAAGACAGTATTTTATATATTATAAGCTTGTCTTCCATATAAGTACATAATATTTTTAGGATGGAAATAGCTTTGTATCTAAGCATAATGATGATTAGTCAGGTTACCATGTCCTGTTTCCATGTTATTACTGAAATAACCACGTTTTCAGGAACTGTGCTGTTTTCACATTTCTTTTTTCAGTAAATTTCTATCTTATCTTATTACTGCGCAACTGTGCTGTAAAGTAAAGTCCTTCTGTATTTATGAAATTCAAATCTGATGAATACGTGCTTTTTGTTTGTGTCCTGTGTTTTCAGTACGCCCGGGAGACAGACCAGCTCAATAAGATCAACCGGAATGAAGGCAGACAGAAGCTGTTCTCGCTAGACCCCGAGACACAGGTAAAGGACTCCAGCCTGCGCACTCCGTCCTGTCTCATTTTCATCTCTCAACTTGAATGTCTGCTTCCTGGTTCAGAGGCTGGATTTCTCGGGTATTGAACCGGACGTGAAGCCTTTTGAGGAGCGATTCGGTCGCCGCATCATGGCCAGCTGTCATGACCTGACCTTCAGTCTGCAGGGCTGTGTCAGTGAGAAGGGAGACGCAGTTCTCACCAACGTATGTATTCTGCTCTTTCAATAACTTCCAGTAACAAAGGTCAGTATTATAGAAACTAGTCTGAAGTAGAGATGCACAATATATCACAATCATCTGAGAGTTACATATTTTTAGCAAACAAGGTTTAAAACATATCACATGGTAACTTAAAAACATTGCAAAAGTTTAGTTGTAGTTATAATAATGCATTTATTTTATTTCTTAGGCGCCTTTCTAGACACTCAAGGTCGCCTCACATCTACAAGTAAATTAACATCAACAATTAAAAACAGTTCAAATACAATGTTAAAACAGCATGAATAAAAAAGGACGATGCAGTTGTGGTCACAGTGAGTAGGCTTGTCTAAACAGATGAGGATGGATTTGAAGTGTGGGGAGTGAGTCAGTGTTACGGAGGGCAGGAGGGAGAGTGTTCCAGAGCTGGGGAGCAGAGCGACCTTCCTGATTTAAGTCCAATTTAGTCTTGCTTTGGTCCTGATTTAGTATTTGTGTCTTCTTTTGACACAATCGGATGAAAAAACTATTTGCTTATGGCTTTTGTTTAAATGTAAGTCCTGTTGTTTTGGAATGGAACATACCGTGTTGCATTGGTTTAGTGAAATCAATATAATTCTCACAAAATCAGTTGCAGTTTGTGGAGATCAATAGTTTCGTAGTTGCTGCCCCTGTGGTCTGTTATCTGCAACCATTCCAGTTGTGATATCGACTGTTGTAATTTAGTTGGTGGTAGAGTAGAGAGGGGTTTTGTGTAAATGTAGTTAACAGGCCGCCTGCCAATTGGCCATGAAAGAAAATATATCTTTGCCTTCTTCCAGTACATTCGATTGTATCATGATTTTTATTTGTGTTTTGGCAACGTTTTCAGCATTCAAAGCCAAGGTGATGGATATACGACCATAATGACTACAGCTGGAAATACTAGAAAGAAAAGGAGAAGCATGAATTTTTTAGCCAATTTAGTCACAGCTCTCTGACTTTCCCTGTGTTCAGTCGCCCCAGATATTACACCTTCATTATTCATGTCTGAAGGGCAAAGTTTAACAGTCCAGCATCGAGCACTATTTCCTCTACAAGATAATATCAGAATTGTATCTTTGGAAGATATGCTGGATATCAAGTTTATTTATTTGTCAATGACAAGAAGCAACAAGAAAACAAACTTACTGAAATTAAAAGGAGAAAGAATTGTAGAAAGTAAGGATTCTTACACATTTATGTAGTTTACTGCTAAGTCAGTTCTCTTTTTGAGCAACGATTAATCCAAGACATTTAGTCATACATTATTTACGCATTTCTGATGGCTTGAAAAATGTTGCTTTATTTTAGTTAATGAGAAAGTAAAAACAAAAAGTCCCACTACTAGTTCAGTTCAAGTAAAATGTCAGATATCTAAAATTTAATTTCTACAGCTCCAAAAGATACTACGGAGTAAACTTTTGCAAATGTCTGACTAAAATTCACCTGTCACATTATGAAGAAAGCGTTTTTGCTTTATGACTCTACACCTTCTCTCCCTTCTTTGTCAGAGTGCTTTTTTTAATCATAAAACCTCATCTTGGGCTTGTCGCTGCTGCTGGTGCATTAGACACTGAACAGAACTGATTGTGGTCTCATTCCTGTGGTCAGGAAGTTACATTCATCACTCTCAAAAATCTCACCATCACGGCACTTTGATTTTTTTATGGACGTGCTTCCATACAGAAAACATCCTGAACAGAGCAGTATTATGTGCACATTGTTTCACCGCAGAGAAGTGCCTTTTATTTAGGATACAGCTGGTGAAAAGCGAGCGCTTGTTGTTAATGTTTCTCACAAATAAATGTATGTTAACCTCTACCCTCGCCATAACCGAGCGCATTTTCTCCAGTTCACAGCCTATAGGCCAGAGTAACCCCTCATTTGAAAGCTGAGACCTACAAAACTGATAGTGACTTTTTGTCTCTTTTTTTGTCTGTTTTTTTGCAGGATTTTTGTTGTGTTTTCGTAGTTTCGTAGTATTGTTGCTTTTCTGGCACATTTTTATTGCTCTTTTGTTCATTTTTTAATCGTGTTTTTGTCACTTGTTTATTGTGTTATTGTCCCTCTTTAGATGCTTTTTTTTAAGCTTTCAGATTTGGGTAAAGCCAAACTGGAGAAACTGTCTAATGTTCTCGCGGGGGTTACGAGGTTAAGCCTAATGTGTCAAGAAAATGTCATTTGAATCAGAGGGTTTTAGTTTGTTACCTTTAGCAAATCCACATTTTAGGATTGCAATTTTCAAATGGTAAAGACTGCAGTTATGTAGAAGATATAAAGTCCTGTGAATTGACAACATAATTTGTCTCCATTGAGTCTATAATCTATAGAGACGTTACCACAAAGTAATAAAGGTGTGAGTGCTCCTTTAAACGCTTGTATCGCTCGCAGGTGGAGCCATTCTTCATCACCCTGGCCCTGTTCGACGTGTCTAAAAACTGTAAGATCTCGGCGGACTTCCACGTGGACCTGAACCCACCGGCTGTGAGGGAGATGCTGAGCGATGCCTCGGGCCAGCTCTCTCCTTCGTCCGACTCTTCACATGGAGAAGGAGAGGGAGGGGCCATGGTGAACGGCGGAGACGCGGGGCGAGGGAACGGGCTGCCGGTGCTTCAGAGGGCAGCTGAGTCTGCGCTGCGATTCCCCACACAGGTACAGGTTCCGGCACGCTCACGGCCATGTTTGTGAGCGCCTATCTGATGGAGGAAATGAGAGGAGCTGGAGGAGAGATAACAAGTTTGGGAGAGAAGGCGATTCCCAGAGCTCTGTGAACATGTCTGGACTCTCATTGTGTTTAACAGTGCTGAATTAAGCTCGCAGTACCATATTATCGATGTGGTTTTGAATGTTACTTCTCTAAAATGACCTCATAGGACTGTTATAAAGTGTTTTAAAACCTTGATTGGGTTAATGATTTCCCTAATTCTATTAACAATAATGGGAAAGGGATTTGTTTAAATAAATAAATAAAATACTTTTTAGTCACGTTCAGAGGACGCCTTAACATTTGCCAGCTATTTCATTTCAGTAATGTTACTTGCCAGATTGTTAATGCTGTTGGCTGTGTGTTTTTCGGCGTTTTGATCTTTTGCCCAGTCCTTTGGCTTCAGCTGCTTTGTCCTTGTTTTCAATTTAATGAAAACACTTGGAATACTTTTCGCTGTAGTTTTTGTTGACGGTATATTTTATAAGCTGCTACATGTTTTATTGAAGATTTAGCCTCGAGTGATGCAGACAAATCTGCCGTACAAGCTGCGACACTCTTGTGTCAGAATGCCACAGCTTGGCAGATACTCTGATCATTCTCGTGTGTTGAATCATATCCTATTGCATGAGTCGTACTGTTGCACTGAGCATGTTTGAGACCGTATGGGAGCACTCAGAGAAGCCACATGCTCGACTCCTCACTTCTACATAGTCCTGGTTTTACCTCTGTCATTAGTGAGCTATTATTGGTCATCATGGCCTTCAGTTAGGAGCCTCGGGTGTGGCTTTATATCCTCAAAAGGTTTCCTAGGATAAGTTGTACAAATCTGAAAACCAAAAGTCATTTAATTGTCCTATACTTTAAACAATTTATAAATTAAAAAGTAACATTTAAATGTGGAAAACAAGCCTCTGAGCAAACAAATCGCCTAAACGTGTCCACTGCAGGCTCACAGGGAAGTGAAAGAGCTGCCAGCTATTAGCAAGAAATGATTTTTGTTTTTTGAGCTCTTGAGAGGGAGGCATCTTGAATATACAAGATTACTCAATCATGAATGAGGCAAAAGCACTACAGGGATATAATATAGCTAATGGCTGTAAATGTTTTGAATCTATTACTGTATCAGCATTTTGTTTTAGCTCAGTCAGTTCTATGCAACACTAGCCTGATCATCTTGGTAGTTGTATGGCATTGTGCTCTTAAAGATTTGTGAACCTCGACATGTCGACATTATTGAAGTGAAAATACATGTGGTTTTCCGGTGAAGCTGCAGCTGACAGCGGCCACTTCCCCTGTACTTGCCTTGTAAAAACAGCTCAACCATTTAACTACTAACTACCGCCGCTCCTCAACCATTTCCTCCTTTCTTTCTTTTTCCAGGGAATCTTCTCAGTGACCAACCCCCACACAGACATCTTCCTGGTGGCGCGTGTGGAAAAAGTGCTACAGAATGGCATCACCCACTGTGCCGAGCCGTACATCAAGACCTCAGATATAACCAAGGTCTTTACATGGTTAACTTGCACATAAAGCTAACAATTAATATCATGATTCATTTTTTTTTTTTCTTTCGTATCTTCCCAGACTGCTCAGAAGGTGCTGAAGGCTGCCAAGCAGACGTGCCAACGCTTGGGCCAGTACAGGATGCCTTTTGCCTGGGCTGCCAAGTATGACTGCAGCAACATATGACTCATAATATCACAATCAAAACATATTTTTAGAAGCCTATTCGGAACGGTATTAATTTTGGTAGTATTTCCTTGTATTTTTTATTTTATTTTAATTGTGCATCATTTTGACAGGCAGATGGTGAAACCCACTGCAAAAAAAACATTATAAAAAACATTAATAACGTTAGGAGAACCTTTGGTATCACTGGAGTTTTTATAGGGGGCTTATGTGATTCCAGGCAGGTGTTCAAAGACGCTCAGGGCAGTTTGGACATGGACGGGAAGTTCTCTCCTCTGTACCGCCAGGACAGCAGCAAAATCTCCTCTGAAGACATGGTGAAGCTGCTGGCCGACATCCGAAAGTGGGTCGCTCGAGCTTCTCTCTCTAAAGCCTTTTTGGCACACACGGCTGAAACCGCATTTATGTTTTAATGGGCTCTCATCCATTTACAGGCCAGAGAAAAGCAAGTTTCAGACCATCCCAGGACAACTGAATGTTACGATTGAATGTGTGCCTCCTGACTTCTCAAGTAAGCACAACTCTGAGGACAGTATACGGAAAAATATACTTTCTCTTCCACTGGGACATGGTTTCTTCATCAAAACCATAATTTTAGTAGTGTTTTCTTTTATTCACACATGTTTAAATGATCAAAAAAATGAAAGCACAGCTAAAATACAGTATTTCGCCACATCTTACAAAAATCATAAGGAATTGTTCATATTGGAAAGTTCATGATAGAAGTGCATTCTACTGGCTTTGCAATTAAACTTTTCCTGAATAAAACTCTTTGTTAAAGCCACAGTGTGGATCATTCTTGGAAAGCACAGCCAATGCTATTTTGGCTGTGGATTATAAAAGTAAAGCAGATGGAAGAGAAGCTAATGTATGGCTGCTGCATATCCACACTTTAATTATTCCCCATCCTTCAGATACCGTTACCTCATCTTACATCCCTGTCAAGCCGTTTGAAGACGGCTGTGAGCGCGTGTCTGTGGAAGTGGAGGAGTTTCTTCCCGAGGAGGCCAAATACATCTACCCCTTTACTACCTACAAGAACCAACTGTATGTTTACCCACTGCAGCTCAAGTACGACAACCAGAAGACATTCACCAAGGTGGGTGGTATCATTCATATGCAGCTCTCCTGCCGTTCGAGTGATGGAGTCACTCTCACTGATTGTGTTCTTGGCATTGATTTGATACATTGATTTTGTAATGTGGACTTTTTTTTTTCTTCTTTCTGACAGGCCAGAAATATAGCTGTGTGTATCCAGTTCAGAGATTCAGATGAAGAAGGAGCTAACCCTTTAAAGGTCAGTTGTACGGGGTAAATAAAGATATTAACACTAGGCTTAAAGGGGCTCTGTGGAGTTTGGCAGTTTTGTACTCGCAATTGCCCCCTCAGGCCAAACGCGTAACTGCAGCCTCGATGATAAGCTCGTGCATGAGGCGCTCAGGCTTTAGGAGCACCAGAAATAACAGTCCCGTCCTGGTCAATTTACAGATTTGACTTAAACTGAGGTAAGAAACGTTACTGTTTTGTAAGATATTTAGACCAAATCAGTTTGAGTGAATGTTTTCCAAGATAAATACTTGAGCAAATGCAGCAAAGTGAATCGAGTGAAGAAGCCAAGTAATACATATAAACGAATAATTGACGTTTGAAGGAGGAAAAAAAAATACTCGTATACTTTGTATGCATAAACGCAGGCCTAATTGAAATAATAAAATATCTCCACTGGTAGAAATGCTACTAGGAAAAGCCAAAATCGTCTCTTCAATTTCCTGGGCCCAAAGTTAGCGTAGCTAACTCGTAAACTATATTGTAAACGGCACATGTCCAGTGTTTACTTTTTGTAGTCGTTTCACTACTTATAAATCCGTGAACAGTCATGCTTATTTTGCGGCCAAGAAAAGCTAACATTAGCAGCATTATTTTTGCCATTGTAAATACAGCACCATTACCACTGTTACTACTCAAATGTTTTGTAGGTACAGCACAATTACTGTTATTACTGACACTACTAGTCTGCTACTAATACTACACAACTTCTCTGTAGGTATATTAGATCAACTATTTTGGTAACTTCCAAATATGATTATTTTATGGCTTGTTTCAGTGAAGTTTGTACAACATGCACGGACAGTCGGACACCGTTGTTTTGAAGCATCAACAACACTTTTCCTCCACGTATTTAGTAATAATTTCTTACCTTTCAAGCAAAAATAAGCTGCGGGTCTTTTGAGAGATTCTCTCAACATTTTCCGATGTTTACTCTGGTTCTTTGCCTACGCCGATCAGACTCCACTTTCGCCTTTTTTGTGACACTCGAATAAACTCTTAGTTTCTTTTCGTTATTTGGGGTCTGGGCTGGAGTTTCGATGGTGCTTGAAGCCGGTCTCCTCTTATTCTCCGCTAAATCCATCTCTCCGAAGTTACCACTCGCGCTGCAGCGTCAGTATAGAGGAGATACAGCTAACGCTACAGCTGAGCGTGAACGCGCATGACGTTATTACGCATTACGCTGTTTGCTTGTTGGACCCGAGCATAAACTATTTAAGTGACTTTACAG